>JAVTVY010005032.1:0-38225 GCA_036873755.1 Hanleya hanleyi | reverse complement strand
GTATAAATGGTTCTGTGCAAATCGCTTATCTATTAATATCACCAAAACTAAAGTTATGATAATTGAACCCTATTTAAAACACTCTCACAGGTCTACTGTTGAAACATCTCCTATAAAACTGTGTGGAGTAGACATAGAAATTGTTAGTAAATTCAAATTCCTTGGAGTATTTTTTAATAACTGTCTAAACTGGGTCTCGCACATTGATTATATTTGTAAGAAAGTTTCTAGAAATACTGGGATTCTTCATCATATTAAAAAATCACTCAATAAAAAACTCTCTTTATATTATACTAATCTTTCATATTCTCATATTTGTCATACTGCAACATTTTGTGAGTTAACACATACACCAGTCATCTAAATCCTTTAAATCTTCTCCAAGAACGTGTAATTAGACTTATAACGTTATCCGCTAAGTATGACCACACTGAATCTATCGTAGTAATTTGTCCTTTTATACTATCAAAACAGCTGGTCCCCGCGAGTGGAATAAACTAATGTCCTCTATCAAAAACATACCATCGACATCACTTTTCAAATCCAAGCTTAAATCATACCTAATTGAGAATGACTGATCTACTTTCTCGACCATCTCCAATGCTGTTGCATGCACTTGTCAAACAATAATATTAATATTTAATTTCAGTATTATTTCCAATTTAGTGATAAAACAAGCCCCCTGGGGTTTTATTCCCGCCTTTCAAAGCATGTTAGCATCATTTATATTAGTTACTCAAATTTGGTGAATAAAATGAAATGAAATGTTGTAAACCGTCCAAAGCATTTGTTCCTAGGATATGAGAACTGCTGACTTACCTATACAATGGTTTTACTCCCCATCATTGTCCCTTTTGTATACATATACAAGCTGAACACATACACACCCACAGAGATTGTATCAAATACATTTTTAATTCCTCGAAATGTTGCCTTACTTGGAATAAGGAATATCATAAAGGATTCAAATTCTTTTTTAATATATGTCAACACATGTTATGCTGTTCAAAAAAATATTGAACATCATAAAACAATTCCCCACGGTTTATCACGTTGGACACACCGGTTCTCGTCATATCACGGAAGATACGCAACGCTGAGCTCGGTCAATACTTGGATGGGTGACCGGGTGTTGTACTGGCTGGACTGATCAATGTCCAGGATAATATGAACTGTGGACACTCTCCTGTCCTGGCACATGTAGGCATCATCGTGAAATGTTGAAAACGACGTTAAATCCTACTCACTCACCACCCACTGCTAACAGAAATTCTTTTGACATTGATTCAACTGCATTTTTTTTATATTAAAACCATTAATTGAACTTCGTAATAGGTATATTACTAAACATTTCTAAACTGCTTTTTTGTTATTTTAGGGTTTTATCTGAACAAAGAATATTATATTACCCTCTTTGGTTTACTTTTTGTTAAATGTATTTGTATACATGTATTTTACTAGTACAAATTCTAACTATAATGTAATTAGTTTTACTGTTTCTGTATTGTTGTAAAGTATACATTGTTGTTGGTTATTTTTATTATTATAATATCTTCTTTCCATGGCTATCTCTGTATATGCCACACCATTGTCCGACAGAGCTCCCGGCTGTTTTCATATATTGGGGTTGGTGGTAATTTTTCGGGATGGGCCTTACTTTACTGTTTTTATCCTTGTTGATGCTTTCAATTTTGGTAGGATTTTGGGATAAAAGAAATTCGGGGATGAGCTTTATTTATTGCTGGGCTTTGGGATTAGTTTAAACTTTTACTTGGCTGTTGTGAGAGGAAGGCCTACCCCCAACCCCCCAACCCTGTCAATACTTGTACCATTCAGTCTTCGAGATGCTGGTGTCTGAGATGATGTCACAATCAAGGAAAGATAATCGATGACAGTTTACAAATTGGAATTCACGTGAGCTTAGGGATCCAACTTTTGAAATGCTTCTATCAGACAAGCTACCTCAAATTAAACCAAACGAAGAAGACGGACTGATATTTCTGTCATTATTTAACCTACATAAAATTTAGAAAGAAGAATCTAACTAGAGCCTATGGGCTTTAATGAGATCTGGTAGCTGGGTTATTGGGGGATAAGTTTGTAATGAAATAAATTACAAGCGTCTAGTCCGTCATTCATAATCCAGCCGTCGTCCATTAGAGAATATCCGCGTCCATAATCCAAAGACCTATTCCATTTCCATATAACAGTATTAGCACCAAATTCAAAAAGACAAAAGTATACATAAACATAGGCTTGTTTCCTGCAAGAGAGAAGCGGTCAACAGTTTTCAATGATACCGGCAAGACATCATGATGTTCCAAAATATCAAATCCGTATCGCTGATCAGTATTCTTAATCCATAATATTCGTTATAGAGTCGTCATCTAAAAATAATGTACCTCAGTCACGCTTTGATTGTGACTGTTCATATGAGTACCATGAGGATCTTGAAGTACATGGGCTCATACGGCCCCTAGCCCCGGGTTAAGCGGAATTAGACACATGTTACGAAACGCACAATTATATTAATTTCAAGTTAGGCACAGGTAGCACCAGGCACGAATGTATGTGGCTAAAACGCAATCACAAGTTACATCCTGTGACAAGGTATATGAAGGGCCGTTCGCGCCATAAACGCATCCTTTAAACGTTTTAACTTCTTAAACGTTTAAAAATTGTAAAGCTTTAAACCAATCAGATGTTATGAACTGACATTTTCCTGTTAAAAAGCAAACGTTTCCAGTTGTAAATTCGCGACTTCAGACGTTTCCTGTCAAAAGAAAAATTCGGTATTTTAAAGGTTTCCGGTTAAAAGGATAACGTTTCCGGTTGTGATCGTCCAATCAGATTTTTTATTTGGGCCGCGTGTATTCCAACATCTACACCAACACGTGCAAATCTCCACTGGCAAACGTTTCCGGTATGTAGTGTATTTTAACTAATGAAAACCTTTCTTACCAATTAGGTTTTGGAGAATATCTTTGGCACCGGGACAATTTGCGCAGGACATGATGCACGGTGGGCATGAGGAATACAATTTGCGCGAATATTTGTAAGGGTTATTTTGATTGGTTCAAACAGACTACATAGCGGAAACGTTTTGCCAGTGGACACGTGTTGATGTTGAGGTTTGAACATACGCGGCAGCAATAAAAAATCTGACTGGACGATCACAACCGGTAACGATTTCCCTTAAACCGGAAACGTTTAAAAGTCTCGAATATTACTACTGGAAACGTTTGCCTTTTGACAGGAAACGTCTAAAGTATTGAACGTTACAACAGCAAACGTTTGCTTTTGGACAGAAAAGATCTTCCAAATGTCAATTCATGACATCTGATTGGTTGATGCAAGTTAAACGTTTAAATTTATTAAACGTTTGGATTTATGGCGCAAACGGCCCTTCATAAAAGGTACCGACATAATGAAGTTGAACATACCAAGGAAAGGCAGTCCTAGGATAAAAGTAACTCCGAAAATGGAAGCCGAAATATAGAATATTATATCACAATGACTTCCATTTTCGGAGTTACTTTTATCGTAGTTTATGTGAAATTGATCTGTGGGAACAATGAAAGGTAGTCCTATAATGAGGGAAGTTGCACACGTTACGCTCACCATCTGTTACCCAATTAATTTCCGTCCAATTAGACACTACAGTAGGTGCTCACCCAACCTTGACTCAACCAAAATATCTGAATTTTGCTCTTTATCTTGATACATAATTCCTTCAATACGTCAGTTCGGGATTCCAGATGAACACCATGACCACCATGTTTATTTAACCAGCATAAAGAAAGCAATATGATACCTTCTTTAACATGATATTGTTGGTGTTGCGTTGAAACTGCAAACTGACCTGTTGAGAATTCGATGGAAAAAGGGGCCAGTGGAATGAAGTCTAGGCCTAAATACCCACAGGGGATTAAGGTCAGTTTGTACAGAACATACATGTACCTAGGGGTAAATGAGAGAGATTATACCTAGGGGTAAATAGAGATTGGTTTAGTGTTATGAGTGAGAAGGGATGGACATCAAGGTTGATGATGGTTATGCCACAAGTTAGGATAAGACAAGACATGTATTACACTTTCTGGATATCCCACAGGTTGACTGGTGGAGTACAAGATAGGAAAAGATTATAAGATATGTTACAGCTTGCTGTTATGAGAAAAGCAAAAAGTGGCCTGCAAAGGTGATAATGAGACAATGGTGGCCAAGTTGGCTGCTATGGTAGAGCATCTCTCACATATACACCTAACCAGCTAAACTGTATAATTTTCTCAGCAGAGCCCAAGCTTTGGTAAAGTGACGATACCAGTCTGCCATACTTTAGAGCGTATTAACCTCATATTTTGTGGGAAAACAATGAACAGAGTAATATTTAATGCAGATAAGGGATCAAATATATGCCAAGTGACTATTAGTGACTAAATATAGACATACACAAGCCTTTCAACCACTAAGGATCCCCAAAACTCATCTCTGTAGAACTACTTTCATGCAGCGTAAGGCTATCCCGTGAGTCGGTTTGCACTTTTGTCCATTTCCCTACAGCATTCTGAAGAGCCTCTGCCTAGCGCCAGATCTCAAAAACCTTTGCATTTCACCTTAAATAGTTTGATTTTCACCAGCGGTCTGCCTGACAGAAACGTTTGAGATTGAGAATGGGTTAGAGCTGTCAAACAATCAGGGCTATCAATTAAAGTGATACCTGATATATTGGAGTATGCTGACAACACAAATCTATCATTGGGGTTTCCAATGTGCCACCATCATAGACTACCACACAGACAGGTTACCATAATTCTTCGCAACTCTAATTCAGTTTTGAAAAGGTAATATGATTACGTTTCCTGAGTATACAAAAATAATCTCATCCCCTCAGAATAATGATCGTGAAGTTGTGGAAACATGCGTCAGCACTATAGATTATCTGGCAACATGTTAAGATTTAGTTTCTCCCTAGAGTTCAAATTTTGTGTATGGCAAGCTCTAGATGTCTTCAAGTTCAAGTTCTTCCTCACTGATAAGTTGACTTTTTATGTTTTACTAGTTTTGGAGCATGGTTGTCAAGCTTCTGTATGTATTGTCAGTGGTGTCCATTTTATATACGGGGGCCCTCGGTGGCCGAGTGGTCTAAGGCGCTTCGCTGGTGACCACTAGCCTCACACCGCTGATCCGGCACGGGTTCGAGCCCAGCTGGTCCACGTGCGAAAGTTTGTCAGATACTTGCCGAAGGGCGGTGGTTCTCTCCGGGTACTCCGGCTTCCTCCACCAACCAAACTGACTGTCACCATATGAGTGAAACAAACTTGAGTATGTCGACACCTCTTCCCACTTCCCTTATATGTGTTGTAATTAAGCCAAATTCCCTCCCTCCATTTTATATACATATTGAGTGTCCATGAATTAAGTTTGTGATGCCAATGTTCATCTCTCCTTCCTTTGGGAACGGCACGGGGGAGACCAACAGTAGCTTATTTAGTATACTGAATATCTTGTTGATACTGAAATACAAAAATATTTTACATGGGGGAGGGAGGGGGGTGCTGTTAAAGAGTACTTTGTTATTTTGTGTAAATTTGTTATTTGGTGTACTCAATACTAAATAGCATTCCAATGAGGCAATTTTGCAATCCATCTTTCGTCTTGACATGAGATTTAATCGTGTGGGCGCTATGTTCTCATTTGGGAAGTGTATACACCACCAAAGTTGTAGAACTTACAGAGATCAACCCGACTGACAGTGTCCACGCCTCTGACCAAATTTACCCTAAAAGTAGTTAGGCACAACCTGGTGATAGATATATATATATATATATACTAGAGCAAAGCCACAGGATGAGGGAAGTAACAAAAGATCTCAAAATTATTAAAAGTAACCGACAGCCCCCTAATCTTAAAAAACTATTAACTAGAGCCAGATTTGAAGAGAATCCTTCAACACCCGAAGTAAAGAAATGTAAGGATACTAGATGTGGTACCTGTCCGCACTTAATCGAAGGGAGTACCGTTATTTTTCAATCCTCTGGTAAAACTTTCACAGTCAAATATGACATGAGCTGTGACTCTAGAAATGTGATATATGTAATAAAATGTGGTGGCTGTGGTGCAGATTACATAGGTCAAACACAATATCTACGGGGTCGAGTTCGTGTGCACAAACAGCAAATCACGACCGACTCACTTAGGTACATGCATGTATGTAAGCACATACATTCATGTGGAAAAGATAAATTCTCTATTTTTCCCTTCTACAAGGTCACAAACTCCACATCTGTTCAAAGGTGGTTAGATATAAAAGAAGACGAATTTATCAAATTTCACAGCCCCACCCTGAATAGATAATTTCATCACCCGCTTGTATCTTTATTATCATGTTTAATTTATGTAACTATTATGAAAGGTACTATATGTATATGCATCTTTATTTTTTGAATTGTACATGGAACGAATCATATTTATGACTAATACATGTATACATATACTATGCAAATCATATCTATATTTAATGTATATAAAATGCCAACCTTGTAACATTGTACTAATATTGGTTTGCATGTTACAATGAGATTTATAGCCGCTTAATTGACTCACAATATTATGTACCGCCATTTACCTTAGAGATTATCATAATGCGAGCTATTGAAGTTAATCCGTACATGTTCGGACAATTTCTATTGTTTACTGTATCGAATACGATTGAGCATTATGTCTTTACTTGTTTGTTACTATGGCCATTTTGTTGTTATATAATTATGATATAAAAAGCCCACTGTAATGAAAATAATATTACTTGCTCTCTGAAGAAGCTGAAGTAAAACAGCAGAAATGCGCATCAGAGCTATGTGACCGTGTTGGCAGTTAATCTTTTTTCATTTATATTTCTTCTCGTTAGACTCTTTTACCTTTTCACTATATATATATATATATATATATATATATATTAGGACTTCTTCCATTTTAATAAACTAGATAATTAAATATAGAATATTTATCAAATGTAACAAACAGCTCACCAGTTACCAATATACGAGTTGTCAGAGCATTTCCATCATAGCTCTCTATATTTGTATCTAATACCGCTTATGCCGATGCTAGGGGCCGTGTGGTCATATCATCCAAGTTGCCACATGAACAGGTACAATAAAAGCGTACTTGAGATACAAGACATATCACGAATCGTTAGATTTACGGTATGTGCTTTAGAATAGGTTAACCGGAGGACTATACTGTGAAGTCATGTGGCTATGTCAGTATGTCGGGACCTCTTCCCACTTCCCTTATATGTGTTGTAATAATTACAGTGGTCTCTAGAAGCTTGGAATTGTAAGCAAGTGAACTTCATAAATTTGTTAACATGATTTGCTTTTGGAGGTGAACCATCACCGACAACCCACATGTATATACACCCATTAGCCAGTACGTTGTGAGCATATTGTAATGTGAAAAAATGAGCATCCAGAACAGGTTAGCAATAAAAACATTGTATTTGCACTCTGGGTTAAAATAAAAGAGTGCTTTTTGACACTTTGTGTCAGAAGGGTTACTATTTAATTTATAGGTCGTATTTAAGCCTTTTATTTGCGAGTAGCCCAATTGTCACCAGTAAACCCGTTAATGGGCTGAGGTCATGTTATCGAGTCCTCAGCCAGGTGGCTAAGTGTATATAATAGCATGGATCATTTTTTTTTTATCCGGATATTGATAGAGGTGAACATTTTGTCGTATTACCATATCAATTTGAACCCGTGCCGACATACCAATAGAACACCTGACAGCGAAAATGAAACAGACGTTGAACAGTCACAAGCCGACCAAGGTCGACTTAAAATACATACTGGTATGTAATTTTCATTGAAGAGCGTTACCTATATTTATGTGAAATTGAGATGAATTTCTATGTAACAGCCATCAGTTCAACTATTTCGCGTCAAGAGAATGTTGAGGGCTGTAGGAGGAATTTTAATACTATAATGCAGATATTTTAGAATTTTTCATAAATATTCAAGGTTCTTTATCGGCTAATTATAACCAAGAGCCAGCTACAATAAGGTCGTACCTTCCGAAGCAAAGACACCGTGTCAAGTTCTTTAATTCAAATACCAATTTCGTTTGGATGAAGATGTAAAGAATATAAATAAACATAAATGAACGCCAAGATCGTCATCTTTCAAATAAAAATTTTGATTTGTGTTTCGTAACTTGTGTCTACTTCTGTTTAAGCCGAGACTTGGGGTCGTTTGAATATCATGTGTTAACATCTCCATGGTATCAAATGAAAAGTCACAATCAACGCGTGACTGAGATACATACTCTGGAAAACGACTTGGAAATTCTATTGGATAAAAAATACTGGTTGTCCATTAGAGAATTTCCGCGTTCATAAACACATGGAAATTTGTGAATATCCCCACAAACATAAAACATGTGTGCATCATACCAGCATAGATTTCGTAAAAACTAAACGATGCGCCATATCTAATATGAGTAAAAGTATAGTGCATTAAATAGTAAGGTCTGAATCCCGTTACCCCGTTTGAAACAACTATCAGAAAATCAACACAAGATTTTTAAAATAACCTTTAATGACGAAATGTGACAACTTTCATTGCAGAACGACCTCTAACAGTTAGGAAAAAGACAACTCTTCGGTAAATATAATCATCTATACAAACTTGAAACGCTAAAAGTTCGCAGCAGAAGAATGTTTTAAGATATTTCAATAGACATTGATTGTGGCTTTTCAAAATTATTTTCTCATTCCTTAGTTGCATGATATTATATTTATGACATGCAAAATGAACAGCAATCATGCTATACTTCTAGGTATGTATGGCATATGGACAGTTTCCATGGTCTTAGGTGAATTAACTATCGTAATTGAATGCCGTGATTCGGTCAGCCCATCATTTCCTTTCAACGAAGCACAGTTGTGCAGGTCTATCTGGTATCATCAACACTTCATATTTCTGATGCATCTTCCCATGATGCCACTCGATACGAAACTTTCTCACAAACTTGGACAACAGAACATACAATTCTTGCTCAGCGAACCTTCGGCCTGAAAGTAAATAACATACCAATAATCAATCAGAGATGTGAAAGGAATCTGTGAGTTCATTATCCCATTTTTGCGCAGCGAAATAAATGAAGATATTTGTTTCACTGACCAACTGACAAAAACAGCAATTTTGGCCTATTAAGAATCTAAAAGTGGAAAACTTCGCTATATTAACTGGGATTGAGAGTGTAATAACTGTAATCATATTTTGCCTCAAACTTTGTTCAGTCACCTCCTAACTCTTGGATAAACTACATTGTCCATTCTAATAAAGTAGACGATGCCGACAGTTTCGGATCTGAGGCCTATAGAGAACTATATCCTGACTGGGGTTGCTTGGACATAGAAACAATCATACCCTGATCAGACTGCATGGGTACGGACCTGACGAGTAATCACACTTTGAAGTTCAAGTTACAGGCCTAATGCTGTTGCCTCTCAAAATGTATACCCGAAGCATTGCTAAATTTCACACCTACTCACCTCCCTCGTAGTTATGCTGCAAGCCTGTTCCTTTCCATGCCCCCAAATGGAAACATCTTTCTCGCGCACTTACTTTAGCTTTGCTCCTTTTCATCATGAATTTTGTTGAGAGAATGGTACAAAGAATATAAATCAAACTAAATTGCCACCGAAATCATCGTCTTTCAGCAAACAATTCGAATTTATTTCAGTGCAGTTTCATGAGTACTGAAGCGTACGTGTAGACCAGTTTTGCATTGGGGGATGCACTAACACTACGTTTTGATTATCCACCATGGAACTGCGATGAAGTAAATTCGAATCTTTCGCTGAAAGATGACGATGTAAACCTCCATTTAAGTTGATTCATATTCTTTGTACTTTTCTCTCATCAAAAATCATATCAGAACGGGCGCAAAGCTGAAAGTAAATGCGCGATAATCATATTTTAGTAGCGGCATGATAAATGACAGGTTGCGGCATAGCTACGAGAGAGGCGATTATCTATGAAACTTAGCTACCTCTAGCAATACAGTTCTACTTCAGACAGATCACCCGACATATTTGGAGGGCAAAATGATCAAACCCGAGAAAATGAATTCTATAGTAGGCCGAGGTGCGAACAAAACCATAGTAAATATATGTACTTTCCAGCCTAACTTATATTAAACAATATACCTACCTACACACATACGGGGACCATGACCAAACGGCAACATAACGTATGGATGGATGTAACTGGAGGATCCGTCACGTAACCAGCGTTCAGGTATGTATCTCTCTGGTTCCACGAAATACTCAGGCAGTTTCGCCATCACAAAGTTATTTATGTCAACGTGTGTCTGAAATGATTGAAAATACGTTCACGATTGAATCACATGCCACATAAAAATATTCATTAGTTAATAATTGCATTATTTAGTGTACCACGTCTTTTGCTAAGTGTGCTTGGCGTTGCTAGACAAGCTTGTTCTTGTGCCTGAACAGTTAATTAAAGTGTTTTTTACGTTCAAAGTAAAGCACAAACTGTTTATTTTAGTTTACAGACTTGATCGATGACGCTACATAGGTCTAATATCCCTTGGATAGGTAGAAAGACGATCACCAGAAGCGGTCACTGAAAGTTTCGACAGTGTAACTTTAGTTTCAAGGTCTTCCATATGAACAATATTTGAAATGGCTGGATTTTTTCTTCTAAATATTCTCTGTTATAATTACATGTACACGAGGTCTACATTTTATTATGTATTTGACAACGATCTTCAAGATTATCAATGTAGGAAACCTGTCTCTGCATATACAATGCAGTTCAAATTGGATGTGAATGTACAACATACCCCTTCAGGGATCTGGTATCCACCTATTACCACATCCTTCTTGGTTAGGCGTGAAATTTCCAAACCAGCCGGAAAATGCCTGCTCGGTAAATCAGAAAATGTACTATCACTATCTCAGATGTTAGTAAAACAGGCAATGCACACAGGACCTGTATCAATGTCGAAATCAGGGCTTAAGTCATTGTGGAGGGGTATCCCATTTCTGGGAGGTATTGGTTGTAATCCCTTTGGGAATGTAAATTATAGCTATATTAACATGGACCGTTGGTGTAATAATATGATTTACATTTTGGAATAGTGAGCTCTTTTGCATTCATAATTGTGTAATATAGATAAAACAAAACAACTGAAAACTACATAGGTTCATATGCATACAGTGGACAGTTTGTACCCAGCGCCTATGACAGCCTTATCAGCTTAGATGGAGATTATCACCGTGACCGTTAATCCTTTCCATTATCCTTTATGTACTTGATTGATTGATTGTTTATTCACCATATATAAATAAAGACAGAGGTATGTGAATAAATAAATATATGGCGGGAATAAAACCCCAGAGGGCTTGTTATATCCCATAAAATAATAATTGTTAGTGATTATACCAGCTCGAAAATAAGACAATAGGAGTTGAAGATACTCTCAAATTTAAATATGTGAATTAACAATGGTGATGCACCCAGCTCTATAGTTGTTAACTAACTACATTTGAACTAAACTAAATATTAAGATAGGGCTTTGTGAAATTGATAAGGTACACGTGTTTTGCATAAAATAAGTGTGTCTCAAGGTCAGTATTGGGGCGATTGATGGCCAAGAAAATGATGTCGGTGACATGCTATTTATCCATGTCATTATCTCTTACCAGTTGTATAATCCTCACACATATAAGATTCAATAATTTTGTCACTTTAACCATGAGGTCACTTTGAACTTAATCTGCAATCACCCAGTGTCTTATTTACCCGCTTAGATGATTAGCAGATTACAATAGTCATATTCACTGTTTGATTATCTTTATTTTGACATGATTAACCCATGAAACCTATTGTGCAATGATTATTTTGTGACCTTGTTTGCTTGTTATCACTTGTATAAATACCCTCAACTGTACTATGTAGATCATTAATTATTCGGTGTAACAAAGACCTGAACCTTATGAGGTGCGTATCGGGTACCAACTGGGGGGCCAATAAACATAGCTTAATCAAATTATATCAAACACTCATCAGATCCAAAATAGACTATGGTTCAATCGCCTACCAATCAGCATGCAAGACCCATTTAAATAGGAATAGACAGCATTCAGTTTTCCACCGAGGCGTTCAAAGGAACTCCTTTATGTAGTCTACAAATAGAAACTAATGAAAACCCCTTACATTTAAGACGGGAAGAGCTGTGAATGAAATATGCAGGGAAAACAATAGCCAAGGGCGAAAACCACCCATGCCACAACATTTTTGGCCCAAAAACCGAATACGAATTCCTAAAAACGAAATGGGAAAAAGACTCCGCACCACTCGGTTACACGATAGAACGATTATTCCAAGAACACGACATTCCTATCTCTTGTATCTCTGACACTGACAAGGTCAATAGACCACCATGGCAACTAATCACACCACACGTGGATACGAATATACATAGCTACATTACCAAACAGGACAACCCAGAGCATATAAGGGTCACTGCCCTCGAATATATTGACACACATTGGAAAAATCGCTTGAAAATATCTACAGACGGCTCCAAAAACACAAGTCACAATACAGGTTCTGCATTCGTTATACCAGAACTTGACATTCACGAAGGTTTCAAACTACCAGACAATATGTCTGTATACACCACTGAATTAGTTGCCATAATCAAGGCCCTCGAATGGGTTCTTCAGAACCGACCGGTTTCCACCGTTATTCTTAGCGATTCCTTAAGCGGACTGGTATCTATAGAGAACTTCAAATCCGACAGCAGACCTGACCTCATACACGAAATAGAAATTTTATGTACACAAATACGAGACAATGACATTGACGCCATTTTAGCTTGGATTCCCGCCCACGTGGACGTTAGGGGAAATGAAGCCGCCGATAGGACAGCCAAAGACAGCCTCACCAAAACTGCACCTGACGTGCATATAGGACTAGGAACCAAAGAACTGAATTCTATCATTAAAATCAGAATAGATAGTAAATGGGAAAAGGAATGGAACGAAGAAAACCGAGGTAGATGGCTACATAGTATTCTAGATAAGGGGAAAAGGCGGAGTTGTGGATTCCAGCTAGACAGTAAACGTGACGACCGCATCATCACAAGATTAAGACTAGGCAAAACAGGACTAAAATCACACCTCTCTAAGCTAATAAAAAACACATCACCACTATGCACCTCATGCAACAACGAAGAAGAAACGATAGAACATTTTATACTCAAATGCCCAAAACATGCCCCCTATCGCCGCACACTGGAAAACGAACTCAAAAACTTAAATGTCCCTCTGTCGTTGGCTTCTGTATTAAATTCTAAACCACCTCTTATAAACAAAGTATACTCCACCTTACTAGCTTACATCAAATCGACTGACTATCACTCTACCATTTAATACTATATGGTTACACCAAGAAACCTAGGACCAAATTTAAATAAATGTAGCACGCTTAGAGTCAAAACTATTTTACAGGTGCGGAAATAAGGGTCAGTGATCAGAAATGACTGATCAAAATGCCATAGCAATAACATAGACAAATTCACTGATCAAATTAATAGCTCCTAATAATGAGCACCGATCAAATTGTGTTCCCTTATTTCCAACCCTCGTTAACGAATGTTAACAATCCGGTTTTCTAGCAGGGGCAGAAGACTGGAGGTTATATCAAACATTCACAATCGGCTTTAATTATAATAATATTATTATTTATAATATTTAGTACCTAATTAATTATTGCTATTGATCATGTGTGACTTAGATCACGATAGTGCCAGTCGGTGGCAAAAAATAACACCAGAAAACAAGAAACTACAAACTCTTCTATTCTTTGTAATACAAGCGCAACACACTGAAGACCACAGACGAGTAAGACCAGCCATGAAACAGAACACCGATGACGACAAATATTATAAAACAGCACCCTGGGTGACAACACCACAGAAACCACCCTGACCTAGCCATTTCAGTGGAATCACCAAAACCCACACCTTGACCACGGACAATCAACGGAAACAAGAGCAGCTTCTACATTCAAACCAAATCGTACAATGCCTACCACAACCACGGACAATTGAAACCATACTCACTGAAGACAACACAGATCAGATGTGCCATAGACTTTCACCAATATAGGATGTAGACCTGCCATCCTGTACCCCAATACCCACTCCAAGCAATTGTTACATGCGCAGATTTCTGGAAGAACCCGCCTATGGTTCTCCCAGTTTTTTCTGGACGGCGTTGTGTGTACAGAGGGGTACAAAGACAAAGAAATCACCCACGCGACTACAATATACAATGAACACATACTTACCAATATAACCTAATCAAAAACCAAGCGATGAACCTGTACATAGACAATTCTTCTATTCTATTTATATCTCCATCCGCCCATTTATTATTATTTACTTATTTATTTATTTATATATTTATTTACTTATTTATTTGTTTATTTGATTATACAGCGCTTGTAAACATCTTTAATAAACTAAGAAATGTAACGTGTAATTAAAATAAAACATTGAGTTGATGGGCTGCGAAATCCATACGGGAAGCGGACCTTAAACTGCAATTTCAATCAATCGATGTGTCATTATAACAATAATGATAAAGTATACACAAAATATATTCCAGTCAAGAATACACATGTAAATACCTATGTAATCTATTTGGTGGGCCGCGAAATCCGTAAGGGAAGCGGCCCTTAAAAGTCAATAAATCAATCATCAATCAATCAATGTAGATCATTAGCTTTGAAAAAGTTGGAAGTATCTCCAACGAAACGTCAGCTCCACAGCAATAAAGAAGTTGTTATCCATAGAATAGCATTGTGTTATATACGCCAAATTCTAAATGGCTATCAAAGAAATTCATATGCATTATTTAGCCCTCGACAGTGTTAATTGGACTGATCCATGTTCGATTTGGTCACCCAGAAAACATGGGAAAGGCCCTGATTTGGAAGCATATTTCTAAAACAAGTTTTAAGATAACAACAATGTCTATCAAAATTTATCAAACTGGATGGATAGAAGACTTTTAAAGTAAATCCCCACCTCTTAACCTTGGGAAGGGATTTAACACGCCAGGAAAAACAGGAGGTACTCATTAGTCAAATCCAAGCCTCCGGATAACCCAAGGTCTCATGACCTACACATTGAAGCACATTGAGATAGTATATTCTACTACCACAAGCCATGAAATAGGACATGTTACCGACCACAACGTCTTCTTAACGTACTGATCAGAAGGGTCTCCCTGATACAAGCAGTGGTGTAGGACATCCTTCTGATCTGAAGTACTCTATGATAGAAACTGTTAGACAGGACATCCTACTGATCTGAAGGGTCTCTTTGACGCAAGCTATGAGATAGGATGCTGAGTTGATGCTGGGTTGATATCGGGCCTTACAGACTAGTCTTTTGTGTTAAATGCCGTCATTTTCATCTGACGACGATACAGCTCACCAATCCCCAGTGTACGAGTTGTTACAGCGAAACAGCTCACCAATTACCAATATACGAGTTGTCAGAGCATTTCCATCATAGCTCTCTAGATTTGTATCTAATACCGCTTATGCCGGTGCTAGGGGTCGCGTGGTCATATCATCCAAGTTGCCACATGAACAGGTACAATAAAAGCGTACCTGAGATACAACACATATCACGAATCGTTAGATTCTTGATATATGCTTTAGAATAGGTTAACCGGAATACAGATGTGGCTCTGTCAGTATGTCCCACTTCCCTTATATGTGTTGTAATTCATACAGAACTGAAGTTCTTCGTGATACATGTTGTGAGATAGGACATCCTACTGATCCGAAGGGTGTCAGATACAAACTGTGAGATAGGACATCGTACTGACCTGAAGTTCTCCCTGATGCAAGCTGTGAGATAGGACATTCCTTTGACCCTAAGGTGTCCCTGATACAAACTTCGCTGAGAGATAGGACATAGGACACTGGATTTGAAGGAAACTACAGATAGCCCTACAGGCACATCTTATTTAGATCTCTACCTCTATAAAAATGAAGCGGGCATTCTCTCTCGTCGACTTTATGACAAAAGAGATGATTACAATTTCGACATCGTAAACTATCCCTTTCTGGATAGTAATATTCCAGTTGGACCTGCATATGGCGTATACATATCTCGCTTAGTAGCATTTGCTAGATCCTGTGTTAAATGTGATGATTTTAATCAACGTCACAAAACATTGTTGCAGAAACTTATAAAACAGGGCTATTCCACCAAGCGCCTCCACTCAAAGTTTCTCAAATTTGGCGATACATATCGCATGCTGATAGCAAAATACGAGCGTAGCGTGCAAGATCTATGGCGTTACGTTTCGTAACTTGTGTCTAATTCCGCTTAACCCGGGGCTAGGGGCCGTATGAACCCATGTACTTCAAGATCCTCATGGTACTCATATGAACAGTCACAATCAAAGCGTGACTGAGGTACATCATTTTTAGATGACGACTCTATAACGAATATTATGGATTAAGAATACTGATCAGCGATACGGATTTGATATTTTGGAACATCATGATGTCTTGCCGGCATCATTGAAAATTGTTGACCGCTTCTCTCTTGTAGGAAACAAGCCTATGTTTATGTATACTTTTGTCTTTTTGAATTTGGTGCTAATACTGTTATATGGAAATGGAATAGGTCTTTGGATTATGGACGCGGATATTCTCTAATGGACGACGGCTGGATTATGAATGACGGACTAGACGCTTGTAATCCCAGTGACCATAAGGTCTCCCTGATACAAGCTAAGCTGGGAGATAGGCGATCCTACTGATCTGAATACCTCCCTTATGTAAGTTGTGAGATAGAACACCGTACTGACCTGAAAGTCTCTTTGACGCAAGCCTTAAGATAAGACATCTTACTGATAGCGTCTGCAGTCACGGGTGTATCACCAGGAATAATGGACTCAATTTTTGCCAGTAACTTATCTTGAACCGTTTGATTGGTAGCCAAGCAGTACAAATTAAAAACAGCCATCGGAACATTCTGTAATGAGAATAGGACGTGGTCATAACTGATAAAGCTGTATCGGGCTAACAGTAGATTCAATAACTGATAAAGCTGTATCGGGCTAACAGTAGATTCAATAACTGATAAAGCTGTATCGGGCTAACAGTAGATTCAATAACTGATAAAGCTGTATCGGGCAAACAGTAGATTCAATAACTGATAAAGCTGTATCGGTAGCACTAACAGTAGATTCAATAACTGATAAAGCTGTATCGGGCTAACAGTAGATTCAATAACTGATAAAGCTGTATCGGGCTAACAGTAGATTCAATAACTGATAAAGCTGTATCGGGCTAACAGTAGATTCAATAACTGATAAAGCTGTATCGGGCTAACAGTAGATTCAATAACTGATAAAGCTGTCTCGGGCTAACAGTAGATTCAGTAACTGATAAAGCTGTATCGGGCTAACAGTAGATTCAGTAACTGATAAAGCTGTATCGGGCTAACAGTAGATTCAATAACTGATAAAGCTGTATCGGGCTAACAGTAGATTCAATAACTGATAAAGCTGTATCGGGCTAACAGTAGATTCAATAACTGATAATGCTGTATCGGGCTAACAGTAGATTCAATAACTGATCAACCGGATTCACGCTAAAGGTAGATTCCGTAGCAGAAGCAAATTGCAATGAATACACAAATTAGGTTGCATAATATTCATAAAGCCGTCCACTCTGATGTTCTAATCTAGGACATAAATATATCCTAGTCTACATATAGTTTGAATTACAATCACTCGCATATGTAATGAAAATGTAACGTGATTGTCGGGAACATATTGCCAACATTACAGACACAGGCATATAAAAAACACAAACCCCGACATACTTAAGATGAATCGGGGAGCAAAATATGATTCATAAAAGATACTGCGATGAAGATTGCGTGTTAAATTTATCAACACACCCCATCCAACAAATGTTTATCTGTCATCAACATTTTGGAACAGCAATTTGTTCCCGATTGCTCGTTTACGGCAATGTCACATTGAGATTCACACGTAGCATGTAGAGAAAATTCTACAACGAAAACTGTCGAATTTGTTATGTCCTCGTTCTGACAGACAGTCACACCCTCCAAAACATTTTGTTAGTTCACCGGGCAAATAAATTGATCCACCTGGAACCGCATGGAGCATGTGTACCCGCACCCCTTTACTATCTATTACCAGTACGGAGCTTGCATGCCTGTCATCGATTCAACCAAATCAGTAGGGACCGTGAATAAAAGTCTGTCTGAATTTCCGACAGTAATCTTTCTATACTGGCGAGAAAATAACTTTGATGTTCAGCGCTCGATCACATCAATATTGATATTTGGTTTCAAAGCATTTCTGAGTTAAGGCAGTAACCACCAACTCATATATCGGGGTAAACAGGCCCAAGCAAATGTCTGTCAAAATTTCAATTGATTGTGCTCGCGCAAATCTATACTCACAGCAGTTAACCCATCACTGAATTGAGACAAGGCCAGGATTACGACGTCTTTATAATGGAGTTCTTTCTTAGACAAGAGATATGCCATAAACTTGTATCTCTCCTCCGTTAGCAGATTCTTCTTTTGCAGCTCATGCATTTTAGCCACACTTTCATCAACCAGCCTTTGATTATATCTGAAATATAAAATAAATTATAACCGCAGTTGACAATATCGGGTTCCAGGTAATTGCCAGAACGTACATCGTCTCGGTTACCTGGGAAGGCACCGGACAAAATATGTACCGGTACTGCTAATCTCACATGGAAGTATGGGATGATTTCAGCTTCCATCTTATATGAGATGGGAGGGTAGAGCATGTGACACTCACTCACACGAGATCCTGAAGTCAACGGATACAACTGGCCGAATTGTCGTGGCTTTGTGATACAGCATTCGCCTTCGACCCTGGGCCGAGTCATTACTTTTACTTAAAGAATGGGACTTGTATCTTCCTCGCGTGGAGCTCTGCAGTAAGAGGAGAGATCAAGGACAGGTTTTTCCGGTGTCAGGATGATAATGTGATTGGGTCGTCGCGATATGACAGACCATTGTTAAAAGCGACGTTGAAGTCCTACTCACTCTCCCACCCACACAAAGTTCTGCATGGCAGATAGATGAGTGGAGAAATGGAAGGGCGGGTGTGAACAGTAAAACATCACTTATATAGGAATATGGTAACTACATGTCTATATAATTTGAGACAGTACAACGGGCAGCCTACCTCCTGCTTGTATATATATATATCTATATATATATATCTCTCTCTCTCTCAACCAACCCATTAGCTGCACTCATTGGCTACTGAGCATTCAGCGCCCTCTAACCTACTACCAAGGTCGACCACACAACATGACAAACGTCAGAAACATTATCAGCGTTATACTCGTTCATATTCAATTTTTGTCTAAAGTGATGAGACAGTAGGAAAACCTATTGTCATTGCACCCTCCTCATTTTTGTTTTTCGAGAAAGGCATTTTGGCAAGTCTAAAACTTCAATGAAGTATTCCCTATGATAATACGAAGCTGCGCATCTGAAAACCCCTCGGCTCTGGGCGCCAGCCATTCATAATGTATTCAATTTAAAACAAGACTTCAGGAACACCAAGCAGTCAAGTAACAAATATACAGATTATGAAAAATTTTGCCATTAGAAATGGCCTCAAACGTTTCCGTCCAATCAGAGAAACCGGTATTCATTACATAAGTCTGTTGATGCATCGATAATGTATACCAAATTTTACATCGAACATTTGAAAATTATCTGAGATAGAGATCCCTAATGATTTCGCATAAATTAAAGATGGCCGCCCATCCTTCCCACCACTCAGAGAAACTGATGTGGTTATTCATTGCAAGTCTCTTGATACATAGATTCTGTATACCAAGTTTCATATAGAACACTGAAATGGCATCAAAGATAAACATCATTAAAGATTTTGCATAAATTAAAGATGGCCACCAAGGTTTCCGCCCAAGCAGAAAACCCAGAACACTCTATTGATACATCGATGATGTATACCAAATTTTACATTGAGCACTTGAACCGTATCAGAGATATAGATCATTAATGATTTCGCATAAATTAAAGATGGCCGCCCATCCTTCCCGCCACTCAGAGGAACCGATGTGGTTATTCATTGCAAGTCTCTTGATACATCGATGCTGGATACCAAGTTTCATATAGAACACTGAAATGGTATCAAAGATATATATCATTGAAGATTTTGCATAAATTAAAGATGGCCGCCAAGGTTCCGCCCAATCAGAAACGCCAGAACTGTCATTTATCGTAAGTCTATTGATGCTTCGATGATATATACCAACTTTTACATCGAGCACTCGAACAGTATCAGAGATAGAGATCATTAATGATTTTGCATAAATTAAAGATGGCCGCCCATCCTTCCCGCCACTCAGAGGAACTGATGTGGCTATACATTGCAGATCTCTTGATACATCGATGCTGAATACCAAGTTTCGTATAGAACACTTGAATGGTATCAGAGATATATATCATTGAAGATTTTGCATAAATTAAAGATGGCCGCCAAGGTTTTCACCGAATCAGGGAAACTGGTTTGGTCATTCCTTTGAAGTTTCTTGATGCATCGATGATCTATACCAAGTTTCACACTGAACAGAGAAATGGTATCTAAGATACACAAGATTAATGATTTCGCATAAATTAAATATGGCCGCCAAAGTTTCCAACCAATCAGGTCCAGATTCAATAGGGTTCTGGGTTATGAGCATATGGATGTGCAGTGCAAGTTTGGGGTGCCTAGGGTAAGTCGTTCTAAAGATATCTTGGTAACAAGAAAGCTGTGTTGGTTTAGCATAAATTAAAGATGGCCGCCAAAGTTTCTAACCAATCAGGTCCAGATTCAATAGGGTCCTGGGTCACAAGCATAAGGATGTGCACTGCAAGTTTGGTGTGCCTAGGGTAAGTCGTTCTGAAGATATCTTGGTAACGAGAAAGGTGTGACGGACAGACGGACGGACGGACAGACGGACAGACGTACATGACGACGACAGTACCCTTCGGCCAAATTTTGGCCGAGGGGTAAAAACCGAAGAGAAACCCTCATCTCGTGAAAATACTGAACTGCACCTAAAACTTTCCCCGACTTCGAACTGGGCTAAAACCGGACCGAACTTAATAATCTGCGTAACATCTGTGCAACAATAAATAACTCAAACCCAGATCAAATGAGATGACTGATCTCTGACACCCAACCCACAGGTCGATTGACCAGCGGTCCACTAATTTCTCCAAGGAGACACAAAGGGGTCTGACTGAGAACAGGTCCAATTATGGCACCAATCCTGCTCGCTCTGGATCAACCCACTCCCTCCAGCCTAGTTAACAATCCATGCAAGTGTACAGCCTTGCCAGATATTAATTAGCCAGGGTCTGAATAATCATATCGCAGTGGTAGTCTAAGTTTTTACCACACATGTCTGATGTCTGACTTATTTCATA
The DNA here is from genome assembly GCA_036873755.1 of Hanleya hanleyi. Classification (NCBI taxonomy): domain Eukaryota; kingdom Metazoa; phylum Mollusca; class Polyplacophora; order Lepidopleurida; family Hanleyidae; genus Hanleya; species Hanleya hanleyi. The sequence goes on along the minus strand of JAVTVY010005032.1, from coordinate 16,637 downwards.
TCCGATTAAGTATTACGGGGCATAAAACCGTGAGGACACAAGTAGAATTGTGGCCACCAACTTTCTGGCCCTTTGTTTCCAACATGGATTGCCCCGCCACACTCTCTCCCCTTGTTAACCCACAGATATATTTACCCCAATCCACCAGTCATCAACTACATCCACTTAACTACTCCCGTTTATTCAAAGGCATTCTCATGACCCCCTACTCCATCACTCACCTACCCATCACACACCACACATTTCTCCAGTACACAAAACATTGTTGCAGAAACTTATAAAACAGGGCTATACCACCAAGCGCCTTCACTCAAAGTCTCTCAAATTTGGCGATACATATCGCATGCTGATAGCAAAATACGAGCGTAGCGTGCAAGATCTATGGCGTTACGTTTCGTAACTTGTGTATAATTCCGCTTAACCCGGGACTAGGGACTGTATGAACCCATGTACTTCAAGATCCTCAAGTTGATCATATGAACAGTCACAATCAAAGTGTGACTGAGATACATCAGTCTCTAGATGACGACTTTACAACGATTATTACGGATTAAAACACTTATCAGTGATATGGATTTGATATATTTTTGGAACATCATGATGTTTTGCCGGCATCATTAAAAACTGCTGACCGCTTCTCTCTTGTAGGAAACTAGCCTATGTTTATGTATACTATGTCTCTTTGAATTTGGTGCTAATACTGTTATATGGAATATGGAATATGTCTTTGGGTTATGGACGCGAATATTCTTTAATGGACGACGGCAGAATTATGAATGACGGACCAGACGCTTGTAATTCTCCAACACATAATCCCTCAAATGTTCTATAATAGGTACACACACCACACTCTACTCAATCCGCCAACACTGATCATCATTCCAAAATAGGCCCACATAGCGCAAAATAAGCAACGCACCATTACCAAATAACCCACATCACTCTTCAACATATATCACAGTTTTCTTGGCAGACGAGTTTATCATTTTTCTCTTTCCTCCAAATCGAAAAAATTCTACACAACAACACTAATCCCAAATGGTACATCACCTACAAAGGTATCATCAACATCAAAATCAACTCAGTGTGCTAACCGGTGTGATGGATAAGAATGCCCTGGTGATCAGTGTCCCTTTCATATCCTTTTCTATTGCAACCAACAGGACAGTTGTCCCCAGTGTGGGAGGGAAATGTCCTAGCTGGGTTAGAAGATAGGAGCCGGACGCTCTTATTCACCGGACATTCTTAGCCTCCACACCGGCATCACATGGCAATGACAGACGTTAAACTGTAATTGTATTGTATCTATGCGTCAACTCCGTTTCAATATAATTCCCCCAATCTTTTAGATGCTCCCTAACCTTACCAATGCCAGAAGAAAATCAATGCACCGTCCAGACATGTCATCAGACCTTGGCAATTCATTACTGCGGGACCCTCATGTTCCCGATGACCAGGACGTTCTTTGTATAACCAACAATACAGCCGTAAAAGGACCGAAAGTCCGAGCTCAGCAACAGATCATATACGAAAGGGGCTACAACTGCATGCGTGAGTGAGTCAGTGAATATCATTTAACGTCGCTGTCAACTATATCTCTGTCATATCACGACGTTTGGGTACTATTCTTTTTCACACTCGGGAACCCCACGATACAATTCCAATGTCTCCAATGCAATTAAAAGCTGCAAGCTGAAATGTACTAGTTAGCTCAACGAAAGCTCTAGGTTTTCAAACAAGCCCATATTCATGATCGCGAACTGAGCATCCGAATTCACTATAGCAGTCACTGATACCAACCCGACCTTCACTGAAACTGCCATTGTCCCTCCCCTCCACAACGCTTCTAATGGCAGCAGTCAAACCCACGGCACCTGACGATACCCGAACAGATCCTCTAAGAATCAGGAATTTCTTTCGGTAGGAAAAAGTAATCCTCAATGGCATTCGCATGCATGCGCCGTCAATTGCTCTGGGGACCCCACCCCGTGCTCCACTTCCGATTTTAAGAATTCAGTTCAAACCTTATCTTGAGTCCAGTCCTTTGCAACGCCGGAAAAGATATCGGCCTTTGTGCCATGCAACTTTTTGTCAGTGCCCCGGAGTTTTTCCCCACTACTACATGTTATTTCTTAATTCCAAATTATCAATAAATAACAATTCAGTGTAACAGTGTCACAACAACGTCGTGGAAAGATTTTTACAAAGTATGTGCCCAGATTTCCCATCCAGGACAAACTTCTTTAAATTATCATTTTATGCTTCATATTTCGATCTACATGTATGTGCTGTAAACATAATGTCTCACATTTGTATCCTCTATTACAGGGGGTCAGGAGCAATGTTAACCCTATCAGGCCTGTCTCACATTTGTATCCTCTATTACAGGTGTGACGTTCGAGCGGTCAGAAAACGTCTATCTTTGCGGTGTACACGAGACTTGAGGCGGCCTGGTCTCAGGCCCCTGTGACAAATTGTCAGGCTGATGTGAACGCAGTCTCGTATGACTGGAATTGACCAACGAGGAAGGTCCGATTCAACCTGTCACCTTGTCTGGATCGAGGAGGTAGGATGGGGGGGACCTGTAGAAACAACCAAGGCAATAATAAAGTAATAATATTGTATTCTGCAATGTACACAGCTCTGTACGCGCACAATACCTGTAATAAAGATCCCTACTCTAGAGGTAGTTATCGTTAAGTGTTATCTTTATCTTAAAGAGAAAGACTAATAATATACAGTATATACAAGAGACCCTATCTACGACGCGTCACGGCCCAGTCTCGTCCATACTGGCTCTCGTCGTGGTATGGTACGGCGTCTCTGGTTCCTCTCCGGTCGTAGGCGTAGCCCCGGACTGTATGGAACGTCTACCGTGTCTAAGGTTACACGGCCCAGTTCATCTAAGCGTTATTAATCGTCTCTGGAATCCTCTCCGTATCACTGCCTCTCCTAGCAGTAGCCCTTCGGCGGCGTCGGTCCGTACAGCACACCACAGCGTCTTCGGCGGCAGCCCCTTTCGGCTCGGCAGACCTCACGTCTTCGGCGGCCCGAATTCGGCGGCGACCCCTTTCGGCTCGGCACTTCTCTGTTATCGGCGGCCCGAATTCGGCGACCCGAACATCGGCTCGGCAGACTTCACGTCTTCGGCTCGGCCCGATTTCGGCGACCCGTCTTCGGCTCGGCAAACTTCTCGTCTTCAGCTCGGCCCGATTTCGGCGACCCGTCTTCGGCTCGGCAAACTTCTCGTCTTCGGCTCGGCCCGATCTCGGCGACCCGACTTCGGCCCTCACGGCGTTGACCCAAGGACGAGTTAATAGGCTCAGATTGTCTGCATATATATGTGGTAATAATGCCCTGGTCTCGGAGGTGTATTATTACCTTACAATGTAATGTCAATTAATACCAATGATTTGTAATAGAATCCAAAGACTTGCGGCAAAGCATAATTCGAACCCTGCGGCAGTGTAAATATGTACAATGGATGTAAGCTTGTGTTATCAGTTACTCCTAGCCGAGGCCTGTGAATAACTAGTGTAGATGATTGTGATTAGATCTATTCCGTCCCTAAGGCCGACGATCTTGTATGTAAGCAAGTATGTGTTATTGATCGCATCTAGCCGAAGCCTGTATACGACCCGTGGGGGTAAGGTGAGTGAGTGAATTAGACGTACGCAATTCTCGGTCGTAACCTCGAACGCTAGTCTGTGTTGAAGTGCGAGCTAGTGTGAGCTGTATGTGCAGATCTCGTCCCGAAGGCCGATGATCTGGTGTCTGTGTGTGAGTAAGTATTTGTAATCATGTAAAATACATAGCCAACGCTAGCGGTGATAATTTGCTATTAACCGAGGACGGCGGCAAAGTACTTCGGCCCGGTGCTCAGGTAGAGGACTACACTGAACCTGTTCCTATGTACGAATACCACTGGCTAATAAACAGTTAATCACCTATTGCCGAAGCAAAACGTTAGCCGCGGACAAAATACCAGACTTTAGTGCGCCATGCATGCTGAATAACCACTACTGCAGACGTGCGAATCACCGTGGACTTCTCGTCCTCAGATACTGTGCGTGTTAGTATCTATTATTCCTAAGCTATGGCTCGGCTCTCGGCTGTCCAACCCAGTTCGGTGCTATTTCGGCAATAGATCGGCACTTTCGGCCCTTTCGGCGCATTTGCGGCGATCCTGTCGCTGTGCTCTCCCGCACGATACTTACTGGCCGAATGTCTATGACAGAGTGCCGAACGTCCATTTCTCTACGTCTTATATAGGCTCTGGCTCCCAGAATCCTTTGCGCGCCCAAACATGGCAGCCCCCATAAAACGAAAGTATAGACTCCGGCGGTGTTGGATTTCGTGTCAGATCAACAGAGTTCGACTTCTCTCGCCCGGTTTCGATGCAAGATGCGTGTCAGGGACATTTACACGTCCCTCGCTGAAAGTTTCAGCGCACAGTTGATACAGGTAAGTCGAATATCCACCATTATCGGTCCATTCACAATGCTATTTACACTGTCAGCATTAGAACGAAAATAACATTCTGCAGGTCACGGGCATTTTCGTCACACAGGAGGTCAGGGGCAATGTTAACCCTATCAGGCCTGTCTCACATTTGTATCCTCTATTACAGGGGGTCAGGGGCAATGTTAACCCTATCAGGCCTGTCTCACATTTGTATCCTCTATTACAGGGGGTCAGGGGCAATGTTAACCCTATCAGGCCTGTCTCACATTTGTATCCTCTATTACAGGGGGTCAGGGGCAATGTTAACCCTATCAGGCCTGTCTCACATTTGTATCCTCTATTACAGGGGGTCAGGGGCAATGTTAACCCTATCAGGCCTGTCTCACATTTGTATCCTCTATTACAGGGGGTCAGGGGCAATGTTTACCCTATCAGGCCTGTCTCACATTTGTATCCTCTATTACAGGGGGTCAGGGGCAATGTTAACCCTATCAGGCCTGTCTCACATTTGTATCCTCTATTACAGGGGGTCAGGGGCAATGTTAACCCTATCAGGCCTGTCTCACATTTGTATCCTCTATTACAGGGGGTCAGGGGCAATGTTAACCCTATCAGGCCTGTCTCACATTTGTATCCTCTATTACAGGGGGTCAGGGGCAATGTTAACCCTATCAGGCCTGTCTCACATTTGTATCCTCTATTACAGGGGGTCAGGGGCAATGTTAACCCTATCAGGCCTGTCTCACATTTGTATCCTCTATTACAGGGGGTCAGGGGCAATGTTAAATGTTAACCCTATCAGGCCTGTCTCACATTTGTATCCTCTATTACAGGGGGTCAGGGCCAATGTTAACCCTATCAGGCCTGTCTCACATTTGTATCCTCTATTACAGGAGGTCAGGGGCAATGTTAACCCTATCAGGCCTGTCTCACATTTGTATCCTCTATTACAGGGGGTCAGGGCCAATGTTAACCCTATCAGGCCTGTCTCACATTTGTATCCTCTATTACAGGGGGTCAGGGGCAATGTTAACCCTATCAGGCCTGTCTCACATTTGTATCCTCTATTACAGGGGGTCAGGGGCAATGTTAACCCTATCAGGCCTGTCTCACATTTGTATCCTCTATTACAGGGGGTCAGGGGCAATGTTAACCCTATCAGGCCTGTCTCACATTTGTATCCTCTATTACAGGGGTCAGGGGCAATGTTAACCCTATCAGGCCTGTCTCACATTTGTATCCTCTATTACAGGAGGTCAGGGGCAATGTTAACCCTATCAGGCCTGTCTCACATTTGTATCCTCTATTACAGGGGTCAGGGGCAATGTTAACCCTATCAGGCCTGTCTCACATTTGTATCCTCTATTACAGGAGGTCAGGGGCAATGTTAACCCTATCAGGCCTGTCTCACATTTGTATCCTCTATTACAGGGGGTCAGGGGCAATGTTAACCCTATCAGGCCTGTCTCAATTTGTATCCTCTATTACAGGGGGTCAGGGGCAATGTTAACCCTATCAGGCCTGTCTCACATTTGTATCCTCTATTACAGGAGGTCAGGGGCAATGTTAACCCTATCAGGCCTGTCTCACATTTGTATCCTCTATTACAGGAGGTCAGGGGCAATGTTAACCCTATCAGGCCTGTCTCACATTTGTATCCTCTATTACAGGGGGTCAGGGGCAATGTTAACCCTATCAGGCCTGTCTCACATTTGTATCCTCTATTACAGGAGGTCAGGGGCAATGTTAACCCTATCAGGCCTGTCTCACATTTGTATCCTCTATTACAGGAGGTCAGGGGCAATGTTAACCCTATCAGGCCTGTCTCACATTTGTATCCTCTATTACAGGGGGTCAGGGGCAATGTTAACCCTATCAGGCCTGTCTCACATTTGTATCCTCTATTACAGGAGGTCAGGGGCAATGTTGACCCTATCAGGCCTGTCTCACATTTGTATCCTCTATTACAGGAGGTCAGGGGCAATGTTAACCCTATCAGGCCAGGCAATTATCCCTTCTCCACCAAACTTTCTACACAGCTCCGTGAATTTATAGTATATAACATTGGCGTTTGATTACGGTAAAACGTTGTACACGTATTTCAAAATTAAAAATTCTTGTATGTAGCTGTATGTAAGATGCTCAGTATTACCTCATGATATAATCCTCAAAGGCGACAAGTTTACGCCATGACGGTGTTGTGATGATATTGTGCCATGGCAAGGAGAATATCAACCGTGCTGATAGTTGAAATAGGCCAGTGTTCATATTGATGAACTTCTGTGCTTCTTCATTGCCCGCATCATCCAAACAACCAAGTCTGGTGTCAAAACAGGTCATTCCAGTGGCTGCAAATCGACACAGATGTAAACGTACATTTTAGGTGGGGGAAAAAACAACAAAATATTGCAGACCCTGTAGGAAAAAAGGAACTAATACATCGTAGGTGACCGTGTGCAAAAGTTACAAAGAGGGATTAGAATATAAGCACGAGCTGGCTCTCGATTGGTCAATAAGTGAAGACCGGCCGGCTAGTCGGAAAACAAATGATAAATTCGTAAATGATATCGGAAAATGTCACAAAACTCGAGTCTCTATTTTCAAAGTTCCATGGATATTTCTCTCAGTCTCTTTTCCGGATAACATTTGGTGAAGAGATTTTTCATAGATGTCCGCGTTCATGAGAATTTGTGTTTCTCTGCTATTTGCTGGTCAACGATATGGTGCTGTTCTATGCAGGCGATGACAAAAAGACCGTGTTTAATTGTGGTATGGATTTACTGCTGGCGCTAATTCAGCAAAGTAGCTTTTCGTGGTTGCGATATGGGTATTTAACCAGTCTGAAGTTAGATGGAATCTTTAGTTCATGGTAACCTGAGATTACCTTTGCTATATAATATCAGTATCATATCGTTTAAAACAAAATCTGTGGTTGTTACTATCTTAACCCATATATTTTGTGATTACAAATATTTTATGCAGCAAATGTTCTTTAAACTGAAGAGTAATCTCATATATTATGTATATTTCTAGAAGCTGAAAGACAAATAAACAAAATCCACCTATCCAACATTTTTAAGTGTGTTATGTCAAAGCGAAATACTACTGACACACGGCCATACTATTGTAGGCCTACTGTGACTGGAATTTCTTATCACTTAATTCACAAATTTTTACACTTACTTTCTAGTGACCATTTGGTCACTTCATTTGTAAAGTTTGGTACCTCTCCTTTCTCATCTCGTAGCTTCAAAACTCGTTGAACAAATTCATCGATAATTGTGTTGACTTGTGGAAGAAAAAAACGGACCTCTTTAGGTCGCAGCATCATCTGCTGAACAGCACTTCTCATCCGATACCACTCTTCTCCATTCCTGTGATGGGTCAAAAATATCCACCAATGAGCTCATATAACAATAATCAACCGATACAACTCTTCTCCATTCCTGTTTCAAAAATATCAACCAATGAGCTTACATAACAATCCTCATCGGAACACACTACTCCCTATTCCGGTCAACAGTCAAACTTTTCCGCCAATAAGCTCATATCCGCAACCGATATCCCTCCTCCCCATTCCTGTTATTAGTTCAAAATATCCATCGAAGAGCTCAAATAACAATCCTCAGCCTAACACACTACTCCCCATTCCTTTCAACAGTCGAAATTATTCACCAATGATCTCCTAACTTCAACCAATTGGAGCGATATGCAAGAGGTGGGGAAAATTGACGACATCTGGCGACTAAAAAGCAACCATATGACTCTATAGGAAAGAATTCGTCGACACACAACATTCAGACCCAAGAATACGGAGGAATCTCGGATGAAGCCTTAGTATCTCAGCCGCGCTTTTATTGCAGCTGTTCATGTGGAGACTATGAAGTAACGACACACCGGCTTAAGCGGAATTAGACACGCTAGATCGAGAGCTGTGAGGACAGATCAGCTCAAACAACTCATCTGATGGTAAAGGATGAGCATCATGGGCGTGTGATGGAGTAAAGGCCTTGACATGGGGAAACCTTGTAAATGCAAGTATACCTAAGAAAACTAACCTGTAAAATCCGACGTCGTGCAGCTTAAATTTCCCATCGACACAATAAACCTACATATATTTGTCGCGTGACATGTACAGAGGGCGGGCCTCGGGGACTAACACTCCACGAGAAGAACCCTACCATATACAGGTAATAAACTGGAGCGATATACAAAAGGTGGGAAAAATTGACGTCTGGCGACTAAAAACCATCCATATGACTCTACAGGGAAGAATTCGTCGACACACAACATTCAGATCCGAGAATACGGAGGAATCTCGGACGTAGCCTTAGTATCTCAGCCGTCTTGATAGTATCCCTCCTCCCATTTCGGTGATTAGTCCAGAATTGTTCATCATGAAATGATTCTTCACTCATATATCTCATCCTCATCCTCACCCATGTACCCAGTCAAACACATCTACCAATCAGCTGATATATCTCATCCTGATCCATGTACCCAGTCAAACACATCTACCAATCAGCTGATATATCTCATCCTCATCCATGTACCCAGTCAAACACATCTACCAATCAGCTGATATAATAATCCTCATCCATGTACCCAGTCAAACACATCTACCAATCAGCTGATATAATAATCCTCACCCATGTACCCAGTCAAACACATCTACCAATCAGCTGATATATCTCATCCTCATCCATGTACCCAGTCAAACACATCTACCAATCAGCTGATATATCTCATCCTCATCCATGTACCCAGTCAAACACATCTACCAATCAGCTGATATAATAATCCTCATCCATGTACCCAGTCAAACACATCTACCAATCAGCTGATATAATAATCCTCACCCATGTACCCAGTCAAACACATCTACCAATCAGCTGATATATCTCATCCTCATCCATGTACCCAGTCAAACACATCTACCAATCAGCTGATATAATAATCCTCATCCATGTACCCAGTCAAACACATCTACCAATCAGCTGATATAATAATCCTCACCCATGTACCCAGTCAAACACATCTACCAATCAGCTGATATAATAATCCTCATCCATGTACCCAGTCAAACACATCTACCAATCAGCTGATATAATAATCCTCATCCATGTACCCAGTCAAACACATCTACCAATCAGCTGATATAATAATCCTCATCCATGTACCCAGTCAAACACATCTACCAATCAGCTGATATAATAATCCTCACCCATGTACCCAGTCAAACACATCTACCAATCAGCTGATATAATAATCCTCATCCATGTACCCAGTCAAACACATCTACCAATCAGCTGATATAATAATCCTCATCCATGTACCCAGTCAAACACATCTACCAATCAGCTGATATAATAATCTCATCCATGTACCCAGTCAAACACATCTACCAATCAGCTGATATAATAATCCTCACCCATGTAACAGAGTCAAACACATCTACCAATCAGCTGGGATATAATAATCCTCACCATGTACCAGTCAAACACATCTACCAATCAGCTGGATATAATAATCCTCATCCATGTACCCAGTCAAACACATCTACCAATCAGCTGATATAATAATCTTCATCCATGTACCCAGTCAAACACATCTACCAATCAGCTGATATAATAATCCTCACCCATGTACCCAGTCAAACACATCTACCAATCAGCTGATATAATAATCCTCATCCATGTACCCAGTCAAACACATTTACCAATCAGCTGATATAATAATCCTCACCCATGTACCCAGTCAAACACATCTACCAATCAGCTGATATAATAATCCTCACCCATGTACCCAGTCAAACACATCTACCAATCAGCTGATATAATAATCCTCATCCATGTACCCAGTCAAACACATCTACCAATCAGCTGATATAATAATCCTCACCCATGTACCCAGTCAAACACATCTACCAATCAGCTGATATAATAATCCTCACCCATGTACCCAGTCAAACACATCTACCAATCAGCTGATATAATAATCCTCATCCATGTACCCAGTCAAACACATCTACCAATCAGCTGATATAATAATCCTCACCCATGTACCCAGTCAAACACATCTACCAATCAGCTGATATAATAATCCTCATCCATGTACCCAGTCAAACACATCTACCAATCAGCTGATATAATAATCCTCATCCATGTACCCAGTCAAACACATCTACCAATCAGCTGATATAATAATCCTCACCCATGTACCCAGTCAAACACATCTACCAATCAGCTGATATAATAATCCTCATCCATGTACCCAGTCAAACACATCTACCAATCAGCTGATATAATAATCCTCATCCATGTACCCAGTCAAACACATCTACCAATCAGCTGATATAATAATCCTCATCCATGTACCCAGTCAAACACATCTACCAATCAGCTGATATAATAATCCTCATCCATGTACCCAGTCAAACACATCTACCAATCAGCTGATATAATAATCCTCACCCATGTACCCAGTCAAACACATCTACCAATCAGCTGATATATCTCATCCTCATCCATGTACCCAGTCAAACACATCTACCAATCAGCTGATATAATAATCCTCATCCATGTACCCAGTCAAACACATCTACCAATCAGCTGATATAATAATCCTCACCCATGTACCCAGTCAAACACATCTATCAATCAGCTGATATAATAATCCTCATCCATGTACCCAGTCAAACACATCTACCAATCAGCTGATATAATAATCCTCATCCATGTACCCAGTCAAACACATCTACCAATCAGCTGATATAATAATCCTCACCCATGTACCCAGTCAAACACATCTATCAATCAGCTGATATAATAATCCTCACCCATGTACCCAGTCAAACACATCTACCAATCAGCTGATATAATAATCCTCATCCATGTACCCAGTCAAACACATCTACCAATCAGCTGATATAATAATCTTCAACTTATACCCCTTCTCCCATTTGTGTGAACAGCAAATTAAAACATCTACTTATCAGGTTTAACCATCATACGAATGGCGGAGGGGTGGGTATCAACTAAAAATAAATAAGGGATGGAATGCCGAACACAGAAAGCAATATTTCCCTGAATTCACATGGAGGCGGGTGTATCAAATTAAATGTATCAAGTTTAATGAAAAGGGGTGAAATTTTGAACGCAAAAAAACATAATTTTCCATGAATTTCCAAGGTTAATAGAACAGCATTCCAACAGATTGTTTTCATTAAATTGTATACATGTATTTGTGGCCAGTAACAGGTCAAGATTAGAAACCTTACTCATCTCAATGAATCATATAGAAACTGTAAAGGTTCAGGGGATCAGGAAACCTTCCTGAAGCGGTAACGATTACATGTGATTTTCTTGTTAGATATTAGATCTCAAATAGAGATTTATGCTGTTTGTCGCTATATATATCTTAATAATGCTGAACGTGACGCTGAATTCCCACTCTTGACGTCATACGAAAGGGTGGCTCTCAGTGCGTGTAAATGAATGAGCCAATCAAATGTTCCGCCGGAAGAAGTTCCGTACTCAAGAACTCAAGTACAGCATAACTCTCATTGTCTTAGGTGTGCATCAGGAAAATAAAAACACGAATCCACGAAATGGCTTATATAAGTTGTATAACCTAACCGGTGTACTGATATGCGTAAAAAGAGTTTGATATAAACATGATACAAATTTGATGATGTCATCAGATAAACATACGAGTTGCCAAGGCCTGGTGAAAGATCCTTCGTTTGGCGATATATCTGTGCAGTTTCTAACAGAGGTGGAATGCTGGGATACTTGTCCTCTTGTAGGTAATATGCCTTCACATAATCAGGATCCAATAGATGTACCCTTGTTTTTCCTGATATCGTCTCTTTGAATATTTTACCATACTGCTGGTAACGTTGAAGGATCGCGTCTTGTCTTCTGTCAACCCGGAATGGACCTGAAACAAGACACTGGCGATTAACCCGAGCCAAAATTGGCATCAATATACGTCAGCATAGCAATTTGACAACAATTTTGGAACGTGACACATCATCTTCCCACAACCTTTCCACCAATAACAATGTCGTGATTTTTCAATGAATCTTGATTTGGGGCTACAGTGACCTTGACGCTTGACCCTGACTTCAAGTTTGGTACATGACACATGATCTCCTCCTTATGTACCTACTGTCACAATAAATTGTTATTTTTTCAATGATTTCGTGTTTTGCGATTACAATGCCCTTGACCTATGACCTTGACCTAAATTTTGGTACGTGACACATCGTCTTCCCATAGTGTATCTACTGGCACAAAATTGGTGGTTTTTAATGATATCCTGATTTGTGGGCAGAGTGACCTTGATCTGCCCCTTATGTATCTATTAGGAGAATCCCTTAATGATTTCCTTACTTTGGAGTGAGTGAATAGTATTTAACGTAGGTTTTAAACATTTGAGTTTGAGTTTGAGTTTTTTTTATTTCACCAATCGTTTCAAATAATACATTGTATTTAAACAAATATATAACATACTGTATAATAAAATGAAGATTGCACAAATACATGAAATTGGCGGGAAGAAACCCCCAAGGGGTTTGAATTATCCCAAATGAATAAACAGAGCATTATTTATAGCGGAATATGTAGCGTTATAAGATAATGTAGTAAGGATGTTGGACACTTAGGGAATGAGGGTGACAAGAAAACTAAAAAAAATGAACATAAAACCCTGTGTGATTGCTTGCCCGTACAGAGATAACGGTGTTACTAATATTTGCCGAGAATATAGATTTTCGTTTGAGACTTGAAAAGAGAAATAGGAACACAATTTTGTAAATTAGAGGGGAGTTTGTTCCATTCACGCGGGGCTTTGATTTTTAGAGTGTAGAACGATAAATCCGTACGGTAAAATGGCCTATCGAGGCCCCTAAGTTGACCTCTAGTTGGGTATATGTGAATATTTACTAATTTCGTAAAGTAATTCTGAAACTTGGGGGGTAGTACGAAAGGATGGTGGACAAATTTATGACAGAATTGCAGCGTGAGGAATAGATTAAGGTCAACTAGAGTAAGTATTTTCAGGCGAGCAAATAATGGGGCAGTATGTTCATATTTACTGACAAGTGCTATAGTTCTAATAGCTCTCTTTTGTAATGTGATCAGTGGCTGTAAATGAGTAGGGTATGTGTTGCACCATATCAGATTACAATAGGAGAGGTAGGGAAATATCATAGAATAATATAGTATAAACAGGGTTCGTTTGTCAAGACAATCTTTAATACAATTTATAATACCAATATTTCTAGAGATCTTTTTACATGTTTCGCTAATGTGAGTTACCCAGGTCAGCTTATTGTTTAAGAATACACCAAGGAACTTGAATCTGTCGACCTCATCAGTGTCTTGACCATGCAAAGATAATCGACCTATATCGTTGCCTCTGACTCTACAATTTGGTTTTACAAACATATATTTGGTTTTGCATATATTCAAGGACAGCATATTGGCCGAGAACCAATTGTGCATTAAATGTAGTTCACGTGACATAATAGTAAAAAGTTGATTCTGATCTTTGTGGGACAATACCGCACTGGTGTCATCAGCAAATAAAGTTATGCTAAGTACATCAGAGGCAGCATTCAGATCATTAATATAGATCAGGAATAGTATGGGGCCTAGAATGGATCCCTGCGGAACGCCGCACGAGATTCCCCTAGGAGCCGAGGTCGTGCCATTATAGCTGACAGACTGATAACGGTCAGAAAGGTAACTTTTGAACCAATCATTACTAATTCCTCTAAATCCATAGTGTTCTAGTTTTTGAAGAAGAATATGGTGGTTTACGGTATCGAAAGCTTTCGAAAGGTCTAGAAACGTGGCGATGCTATAGAGCTTAGATTCTTTAGCTAAGGTTAGAGATTCGTATAGAGACAGGACAGCCATGAAAGTGGAGTGGTTTGATCTGAAACCGAATTGATTAGAACAAAGGATGACAACTGTTTCAAGGAATTCGTTAACACGTTTTGAAGCAATTTTTTCAAGCAATTTACTAAAGCACGGTAAAACAGATATCGGTCTATAATTCTCCATTAATGTATTGTCACCGGATTTAAAAATAGGTGTCACCTTTGCCGTTTTCATCGCTAATGGCACGACTCCGGATTGAAAAGACAGGTTAATGATTGCGACGAGTGGTTTGCTTATAAAGTTGGCAACAAGTTTAACCAAAGATATACTAATACCATCAATGCCAGACGCAGAGTCTTTGGCTTCAAGAAGAATTTCATTAATCTCTACGCTGGAAGATGGTTTAAATTGGAAATTATTTTGGATGCGTTCTGTCAAGAATTCACTGAAGTGTGAATTCACGGATGGGATTTTTTCTGCCAATGAACTAGCAATCGTACAGAAGTAATCATTGAATTCATCAGCAATTGTGTAAGAGTCCGTAGTCTCTGTATTATTGATATTGAATGAATTAGGTAGTTGTGTGCTTTTGGGGCGATTCAGTAATTCGTTAATTACTTTCCATGTTCCCTTTATGTCATTATTGCATTCATTAAATTTGTTGCGGAAGTAAGATTTCTTCGCTGTTTTTAAGGTGTGATTAAGTTTGTTGCGGTATTGTCGGTACTGCTTACGTATCAAGGTATCATCAAGACGCAGTTGTAGTTTGAATAGCCTATTTTTTTTCTCGAATAGAAGTAAGTATACCAGGTGTTATCCATGGTTTAATAATCTTTGGCTTCATTGCTGCTATACAGTGACAATAGGGAAACAATTTTCATAGATAGAGGTGAACTTATTCAGAAAAATGTCCAAAGCCTGGTTTACATCAGTTTTCTCCTTTATAACATCCTTCCAGACTACAGAGGCTAGCTGTTCCTTAAAAGCTTCCTTGTGCTCTCTGGTAATTTTACGGTAGGTGAGTAGGTTACTCTGATTGATTGGAGTAAAAGACTTAGAGTATACATGGAATATAGGAAAGTGGTCTGTGATGTCAGTCAGAAAGATACCTGAAAATAGAGCCTCATCGGTTGAATTTGTAAAAATATTATCAATTAATGTTGCAGATTGAGATTTGACTCTAGTGGGTTTGGTTATTTTAGGAAAGAAATGATGTGACGTCATGATTTCTAAAAAGCGTTTTGACGGGACATGGTGATCGGTTTTAAATAAGTCTATGTTAAAATCGCCCATGACAATACATTGGTTTTTCCCTGGTTTAATGGAGTTTAAGATTGTGGACAATTTATTATTAAAATATTCGACATTTTTGCCCAGGGGTCGATAGACAATACCCACAATGTATTTATTGTCGTTAGACGTTGTCTCATTACGGTTAGAGTTAGCATCATCAGATAGGCGAGGGGAGATGTCTATTTCAATAAATAATGACTCATACTGATCATCCCCACATGAAGAGAGATCTTCACGAACAGTACAAAATTTAATATCATTCCTAACATAAAGGACCAAACCTCCTCCTTTCTTTCCGGACCTAGAAGAAACATATGGCGTGTAGCCTGGAATATCGAACATTTTTTCTGTCGACTCATTGAGCCAACTTTCGGAGATGCCTAGAACGGAAAATTGAAGTTGAAGGTTATTAATAAACCCAGTTATTTCGACAAAGTGCTTTTTCAGGCTTCTAGCATTAAGATGGAGTACAGAAAACAAGGAGGTGTTACCTGAATGTAAGGTTTCCATTTCAGTATTGAAGGTATCTTCGGAATAATACATAGAATTATGCGAGTTCAATTGGTTCCAATAGTTAGATTCATGGATATTGTCATCAGTCAAATAGCGTGCGTGTTCAGCTGGATTCAACTGGATAGGATTAAAACACATATGCTGGAAGTCAACTGGTGGTAAAGTATCAGCGTTAACAGAGGTTGTGACGTCTGCAAATATATCTACAGTACTGAACGGTAGACTATGGAATATGTTTACTGGAACACCCTCAGTATCTGACAAGTTATTCATGACGGATTACATTGAAACAGTTCATGATATACAAAACACCGAATATTATTAGAGGCAAGTATAAAGGACAATGCATACACACAGGTTGTGAATTAAAACAGTTCATGACGTAAATGTTAGAGCTGAAATCTTCAGACATATGACGACGGGGAAGGAAGGGGAGGGAAAAGAGCGGGGGGGGGGGGGGGACCTACTTGTAACAGA
>JAVTVY010005031.1:0-38214 GCA_036873755.1 Hanleya hanleyi | reverse complement strand
TGTGGTTTCCATGGCAAAGACGTTAATGCTCTAGAAACCAGACCATTGCAGCTGGAGATTTAAAAAATGATATGCAGCATTGCTGTGTGGCAAAGCACAAGCCTATTGAAATTGGGTACATTTCGCTGTTTTTGTGGTTTCCATGGCAACAAGACGGAAAATATCCATGAAACGACGTTAATGCTCTAGAAACCAGACCATTGCATCTTGAGATTTTAAATTTGGTATGCAGCTTTTCTGTATGGCAAAGCAAAAGCCTATTGAAATTAGGAACATTTCGTGGGTTTTTGCGGTGTCCATGGCAACAAGATGGAAAATATCCATGTAACAACGTTAACGATCTAGAAGCCGAACCGCTGAAGCTGGGGACTTCAAATTTGGTATGCAGCATTGCTGTGTGGCAAAGCAGAAGCTTATTGAAATTGGGTACATTTTGATGGTTTTTGTGGTTTCCATGGCAACGAGACAGAAAATATCCATGTGACGAAATTAACGATCTAGAAGCTGGACTGCTGAAGCTGGGGACTTCAAATTTGGTATGCAACATTGCTGTGTATGAAAGCACAAGCTTATTGAAATTGGGTACATTTTCATGTTTTTATGGTTTCCATGGCAAACTATATGGAAAATATTCATATGATTATGTTGACGCTCTAGAAGCCGAATCATTGCAGCTGGAGACTTCAGATTTAGTATGCAACATTGTTGTGTTTCAATGCACAACTGGGTACATTTTGATGCCTTTCGTGGTTTCCATGGTAACCAAATGGAAAATATCCAAATAATTACATTAACACTCGAAGAACTGTTGCAGATCAAACATCAAATTTGGTATACAGCATTTGTGTGTTAAAGGCCACAACACAAAATTTAAATTGGGTACACTTTGATGATTTCTATGGTTTCCATGGCAACATAACATAAAATATCCATAGAACTATTTTAATGCTCCAGAAGCCGAACCACTACAGCTAGACACTTCTAATTTGGTATACAGCATTGTTGTTTGGTAAAGGACAAATGCATTCAAATTGACTTATTATAATAATTGTCAGAATAAAGAACTGTTCTTGGCCGGGAACAATGTAATTAAAATTAAATCCTATCCGCTCCCCCATTTGGAAATGTCGCTTGCAGGATCTAACCGGCTTGCAGTAACGTGAGTGTCAAAGAATGTCTGACATTATTACAATGCCAAGGCCTACTGAAATGTTAAGAGGAAATATACCAGGTTTATGTTGCAAACTATATCTAAATCAGACATTTCCCATGAAAAATACGAGCTCCTTTGAGCCAGGAGAACTATCATGGCCGCCAGACTCAGATGGAACTCCCACCTGGCTTATTGGGTTCGCAGTTATGCCCTGTCCTCAACTACGGTAGATCAAATACCTTGACCAGTAAATGTACAAGACTACTTGAGATTGAACCTGAATGTGGGTGGACTATACTTCTCGTGGATATCCAACCAAGTCCTATCACCTAGGGAAACGGGAATGACCACACATTTCTAGCCAGCTGTAACTCAAGGGTCAAAGCGCCACCTCTAGTTTGTGCTGTTGGTAGATACATTAGGGGGAGCCCATGTGTCACATACAATAATTAGGGTCAAAGGTCAAGGTCACTCTTGACTCCAAAATCAGGGGATTGTTAACAACAATTTTAGCATGAACTGTCAAGTCGGTATCGCTTGTACTGCGTCCATCTTTTAAACAATTTCCCTATACCTTACATACCAGTACCAGTAAAATATTCTTGTGCCGAAAGCAGTGGTAGGGGGGTAATTTTAGTAGTATTTCAATCTTAGCTACTACACTGCCAGCAATCCACGGAATTGTCTAGTGAAGTAACATGACTCTGATTTTATTATCAGAGTCATGCCGTGCGATCCAAGGCGCTTCACTGACGAAAATAAAACGTAAGAAAGCAGGCCAGAAATTCACATTCACACATCATTAAGTCCCACTGTCACAATGTATCGTCCATCCGGGTTCGTAATACACCAAAAATAGCAGCCAGAAACACTTACTTGCATTGCAAATACAGCCGAGAAAATCTCAGTCGAGAAATGTAAACATCTCCACCATATTGGTACAAGGGCTTTTCCAAATATTATATCCACCCCCTCACCTAAGGACGAGTTCCTCGCAAAAAAATCAGTTTAAATTCTGTTCTATTCATTTCTGGTACTTTATAATGTGAAATTCAAGATATAGGTGTTGATGGAAATATAAAGTTCTATGTATTTTGATTTAAAAATACAAAATTTCAGGGGTAATTACGGACCATTCAATAGGAGGGTGGGTATAATTTTTGGAAAAGCCCTTGTACCAATATGGTGGAGATGTTTACTTTTCTCGACTGGGATTTTCTTGGCTGTATTTGGAATGCAGGTAAGTGTTTCTGGCTGCTATTTTTGGTGTATCACGAGTGAGTGAGTGAATAGAATTTAACGTCGCTTTCAACAATATTTCAGCTATATCACGACGAACCAACTAAGCACCACCCAGCCCAGCTGTGTTCCTGCTACTTCAAAGAAGAGATCTTTGAAGCAGCATGGAACTAGACACCCTCCATCCACCCAATAAACATGAAGGACATCGCACAAGACACAGACAGGACGCTTACATGGTGCAATAAAGACAAGTGATATTACAGTGCTAGACATCACATTATCAAGTTCCTGTTGCTTCTCAGCTAAATGCATTGAAGCAACAGGAACCCATGCCCATCGGACACCCACCAACCACCCGCTGGTGTATCACGAACCCGGATGGACCATACATTATGACAGTGGGACTTAGAGATGTGTGGATGTGAATTTCTTGTGTGCTTTCTGACGTTTTATTTTCCTCAGTGAAGCGCCTTGGATCGTACGGCATGACTGATAATAAAATCAGTCATGTTACTTGACTAGGAATTGTCATATACCATTCTTCATTTGTTCTTCACAGATATCACATTACCTTGTCAAAAATACGGTTAAAAGTTAGCAATTTTGAGGAGTCATTCAATCGCTAAATTGATTCCATCTCAAAATTTTCATGAGCCACAATGGTATTTGAGCTTCATAAATCGACATAAATATATCCATGCCAAGTACGTGGGGTATTCTTCAGAATTATATAGTCTACAGCTAGTTTTGACAATTTCTGCAATTTTTAGCTCATCTGGGCCGAAGGCCCGATGGGCTTATGTCATGGCCTGACTGTCCGTCGTCCGTCGTCCGTCGTGCGTAAACATCTTCTTCTCGGAAACCGCTTGGCCGATTAAGCAGAAACTTGGCATGCATGTTCCCCCCAAGGAGTATACCAGAATTTGTTCATGCCGTGTCGATACGATTTTAAATATGGCTGCCATGGCGGCCATCTTGAATTTGCCAGTGAAATTTTGTCATCATTATTTTTCGGTAACTACTGCATGGATCGTTCTCAAATTTGGTACACAGGTTCCTCTTGGGGTCTAGTTGTGCAAGATATACCTCTTGCGGTCTGATTCAAAAATCCAATATGTCCACCAGGCGGCCATCTTGGATTTCTTGTTATCGCGATTTCTCAGGAATTACAGCATAGATCTTTCTCAAATTTGGTACACAGGTTCCCCTTGGGGTTTAGTTCTGCAAGATACCTTTTCTGGTCTGATTCAAAAATCCAATATGGCCACCAGGCGGCCATCTTGGATTTCCCCATGAAACATTGTTATTGCGATTTCTCAGGAACTACTGCATGGATCTTCCCCAAATTTGGTACACAGGTTCCCCTTGGGGTCTAGTTGTGCAAGATTCCTTTTCTGCTGTGATTCGAACATCCAATATGGCCATCAGGTGGCCATCTTGGATTTCCCTATGAAACTTCGTTATCGTGATTTATCAGGAAATACTGCATGGATCTTTCTCAAATTTGATACACAGGTTCCCCTTTGGAATTCTAGTTGTGCAAGATACTTTTGTGGTCTGATTCAGAAATCCAATATGGCCACCAGGCGGCCATCTTGGATTTCCAGATGAAACATTGTTATCGCGATTTCTCTGGAACTACTGCATGGATCTGTCTCAAGTTTGGTACAGAGGTTCCCCTTGGGGTCTAGTTGTGCAAGATACAATTTGTGGTCTGATCGAAAAATCCAATATGGCCACCAGCCGGACATCTTGGATTTCCAGATGAAACATTGTTATCGTGATTTCTCAGGAACTACTGCATGGATCTTTCTAAAAGTTGATACAGTGGTTACCCTTGGGATCTAGCTGTGCAAGATACCTTTTCTGCGCTGATTCGAACATCCATTATGGCCACCAGATGGACATCTTGGATTTTCCTATGAAACTTCGTTATCGTGATTTGTCAGGAAGTACTGCATGGATCTTTCTCAAATTTGATACACAGGTTCCCCTTGGGGTCTAGTTGTGCAAGATACTTTTGTGGTCTGATTCAGAAATCCAATATGGCCACCAGGCGGCCATCTTGGATTTCGAAATGAAACATTGTTATCGCGATTTCTCAGGAACTACTGCATGGATCTTTCTCAAATTGGTACAGAGGTTCCCCTTGGGGTCTAGTTGTGCAAGATACAATTAGTGGTCTGATTGAAAAATCCAATATGGCCACCATCGGCCATCTTGGATTTTCAGATGAAACATTCATGATTTCTCAGGAACTACTGCATGGAGCTTTTTCAAATTTGCTGTAGCTGTGCAAGATACCATTTGTGTTCTGATTGAAAAATCCAATATGGCCACATCTTGGATTTCCCCATGAAACATTGTTATTGTGATTTCTCAGGACCTACCGGATGGATCTTTCTCAAATTTGATACACAGGTTCCCCTTCGGATCTAGTTGTGAAGGATACCTTTTCTGCTCTGATTCAAAAATCCAATATGGCCACCAGGCGGCCATCTTGGATTTCTCCATGAAACTTTGTTATCGCGATTTCTCAGGAACTACTGCATTGATCTTTCTCAAATTTGATACACAGGTTCCCCGTGGGGTCAAGTTGAGCAAGATACCTTTTCTTGTCCAATTCGAAAATCCAATATGGCCGTATCTTGAATTTCCCATGAAACTTTATCATGAAATCTCAGGAAATAACTGCATGGATCATTTAGTGTTCAGGGGGGACAACAAAAGTTAGAAACTCATCTATTGCAGTTCTTTAGTAAAAATTTCTCACAGCTAATTTCTCCAGTTACAGACAGATGAGCTACAGTGCCGTGGCACTATCTTTATATAATGAGGTTACTGGAAATTCAGCAGTTTTGGACTCGGACTCATCCCCAACATCAATTGACCATTTCTTCGGACATTTTTAATTCCTCCGCCCACATTTCATCACGCACCAGGTAAATGGTATGTCTGCTTTATAATAGAACACACACATAAATAGCACCCCAATTCTTGGAAATGCTCTTCAGATTTAGCATAATATACGGTTATTGAATTACGTAGTTATATATATTTTTATGTTTAAGGGGAAGAGGGTGGATACATTATCTCTTGCCAGTATGAAAGTGCTTCCAAAACAGATATTTCTGTTCGTAATGTAGGTAATTATTCAGATTTTTCATATTTTCTTTCAATTCAAAGATGTTTATCTAACAGTAAGACCTAAATCTTGGACTCGATCCCTTACCAAAATATAAGGATTCTGGCAACTACTTGCGGCAATATTACCGCAACTATGTTGTGGCAATATTGCCGCAACCAATATAAATACGAAAAGCGACCATGTTGTGGCAATATTGCGGCAATATTACCGCCAGAAAGACAACTTCCGGCAACACTGCAGGATAACCTGGACGGTGACCATGTTGCGGCAATATTACCGCAATGTTGCAGCAATATTGCCAGAACAGAAACTCCTGAGAATATTGCAATGTTGACATGTATATTTGCAGCACTTTCACATATTGACATGCAAATAAGGCTGCCTCGCACCCGTGCAAAAAATTCATTGCCATGAGCACGCAGCAGCCTCCATGCGAACAAATTGCAGTAAGCACATACCAAGATCCCAAAGCAAAATAATTAGTTGAACACAACTGATTTAAATCACAGGATATATCTGGAATGCTGGCTACCCAGGTGATGGGTGCACTAGATTCCATCAGAGACTAATAATAGTCATTCTGTAAATTAGATATTAGTGTGTAGTGAGTAATTGTTATGATTATATGGATCAGTATATGTCAACCCACATTCTAGTTTATTTTATTGGTGTCAAATTGTCAAGATAATTATTATTTAAAACTATTTGTGTTCAAATACTGAAAAACAGTCAAATCGACATAGTTTGAGAATACTGCCACAATATCACCAGAAATTGTCACCGCGAAAAAAGAGTGTGACAATATTGATGCCAGAAAAAGGGTTGTGGCAATATTCCAAAGATTGAACTGCTGCCGCAATGTCACCGGAATTTGTTACCGCTAGCAGTGACAATGTCAAACCCTGTTTCTCCCAGTTCTGGCAACAAATTTATGTAACCGCAACATTTTCGTTTTGATAAGGGGATCACTGCCTTATGTGATTCCCTAGATGGTAGAATATAATTGTTTATTAACATTACCTCTTTGAGATGCCGTTGTCACCGTTGGATGGCCTTTACTATTTTTGTGTTGGTGGTAGTGGTGATGTGTTACGGGCCCCACGTGTACTCTGTCAGAGTCTCTAACCTGAACCTGATAGGCTGCACCCATAGATAACGGTTGGGGTCCACCCGAGGTTGAGGGAACTACAGATCCTGTAAACAATAGAATTATATACTTACTATCAATACTCTATCAGCATCAGTCACTGTACCTGAATAGCATACATGCAAGGATCAACAATTACCAGTGAAAGATAGAAAATAAAGTCTTGCCAGCTTTAATAATAGGGAATGACGTGCATTCTTGGAAGGATAGGCAATTACAACATGTTCATCGAAAATATAGTAATATCGTTCTATCTCTACAACCTGTCGACTCGACCCTGTTAAATCTAAAAGGTGCAATACCAAGAAAGGAGCAACAAGCTTGCAATTGTGATAACCTTGGCAACGTCCGGTCTAAACTATACTAGTTATCAACAATTGAAAAACTCGCTCCATGCTATAGACGTAGGGGAGAGTCCAAGAGAACAACCCACAGCTCACGGTATCCCACATGCTGTACACCAGTGTCGCAGACAAGCGGGTCAGACAGTATTGTCCAAGGATTTATTTGAGCTATGTTGGGATTACAAGCGTCTAGTCCGTCATTCATAATCCAGCCGTCGTCCATTAGAGAATATCCGCGTCCATAATCCAAAGACCTATTCCATTTCCATATAACAGTATTAGCACCAAATTCAAAACGACAAAAGTATACATAAACATAGGCTTGTTTCCTGCAAGAGAGAAGCGGTCAACAATTTTCAATGATGCCGGCAAGACATCATGATGTTCCAAAATATCAAATCCGTATCGCTGATCAGTATTCGTAATCCATAATATTCGTTATAGAGTCGTCATCTAAAAATGATGTACCTCAGCCACGCTTTGATTGTGACTGTTCATATGAGTACCATGAGGATCTTGAAGTACATGGGCTCATACGGCCCCTAGCCCCGGGTTAAGCGGAATTAGACACATGTTACGAAACGTAGCGCCATAGATCTTACACGCTACGTTCGTATTTTGCTATCAGCATGCGATATGTATCGCCAAATTTGAGAAACTTTGAGTGGAGGCGCTTGGTGGAATAGCCCTGTTTTATAAGTTTCTGCAACAATGTTTGTGACGTTGATTAAAATCATCACATTTAACACAGGATCTAGCAAATGCTACTAAGCGAGATATGTATACGCCATATGCAGGTCCCACTGGAATATTACTATCCAGAAAGGGATAGTTTACGATGTCGAAATTGTAATCATCTCTTTTGTCATAAAGTCGACGAGAGAGAAGCTGCCATTCGCAGAAAACTCTTTTCGCATGCATTTTGTTTTGGCGCTTAAACCGCGCCCCTTTGGAAACTAAATCCTAAGTGAACCGCGCGAATTACTTTGAATAATTGAAACATTCCCCATAACCCATACTACAATACTCTAAAAGGGGCCATCCGTGCCACTGGGTAGTGATATGAAAGGAACATTATGAACCGTGTGTGGGTCCGTGTCACTGGGTGGTAGTATAAAAAGAGCCATGCATGGGTGAGTGCGTGTGCCTTGCCACTGGGTAGTGATATGGTCTTATAAATGGTGCATGTGACTGTTGGGTGATTGAGAAATGTATAGGGGTGACGCAATCATTTTAACGGCAAAGTGCTAGTCCTATTATATTCGTTTCATTTTAGACTGGTATCTGTACTGGACTTAGATAATCTTACCTCGAGCCTGCATCCACGGACCGCCTTCAAAATCAAATGATCGTTGAGCCACAGTTTCCCGGCGATTTCCTGGTGTGAAGGTGTCTATGTCATACGTAGGCTGCTCAGTTCCACGTGTTTTACGTTGCCTTTTCTGGAAAGAATAGGGTTGCGGGGGATAATTAATTTAACAAATCAGGAAAAATAGCTCAAGTGAGATACAATAACCTAAATCAGCTATTCGGCGATTAAATTATCTGTGCCTAACATAGACTTTCAACATAGGTAGGTAAAGGTGATGGTACAATAAGGCGGGAGTTTGGCTCATACGTGGTGCGGTTGAAATCGCAAAAATAAAATGCCCTAAAAATACTTGATTTTAATGTAACGGCAAGAGAAAATATAAGTACACAATATGTGAAAGTTTTAGTGCGATTGCGTTATGATTATAGTTATGACATGAAACTGAAATCTACAGCTTGTGCTATTTCGTGAAAAAAGGGTCTAAATCGAGTCCTTCAGACACGCATTTAGATGCGAAGGACCCCTTGGACCAAAACGCCATTTAACCTGGTGTTGTGCGGTTGCATTATATCACCACTACTGGAAAATCGTTTTGGTCCAAGGAGTCCTTCACACTAAAAAATGAAAAGTTATTAATCATAACGTTTGAAGTGTTCGTAAGTAGATTAAAGTGACAAAATAGCCTGTTACAGACGATCGTATGTCGTGGTGTAGTGGATACGCACGTTGGATCACAAGCGCCTCGAAATTTTCTTTTACCGAGTTCGAATCCGAGGAGGGCAACATGTGTGACGTCGACAAGTTATTTCAATCTTTCTCATTTTTGTAAAATGAAATTGCATTCAGTATATCTGAAATAAGATTTCAGTCTTCCATTATGAACCAATTAAAAGTAAAATAAACATTATTTATCGATGACAAGATACCGTGTGGACATTACGGGATAGCCAAAAGTTGAAATCGAACGATCAGTCGCTAGCTGTTACAACGGCAATATATTCGCCTAAATTGTGTATTTATTCTCCAATATGTGCATGTAAAATCGACTGCAACGTGGTGAAATAATAACGCCTTGGTACCGAACATATGTGAAGTTATCATGGTTCACCGTAACATTCAGTCCGTTGATTGACAGTTGCTGCCGACGACAAGTTGTACATTGCATTGTGATTGACAGATGGAGAGAAGAAATATACATTCCTATGAGTCGGCTGGCTGTGGGCAAAAACCCCGCCTTACAATACCATCTCCTTTACAAATACAACGTGTACTGCACTGTTGAACATGTGGCACTTCAGATCAGAAATTGGCCCCGAGACAAGCATTTTAATCGACAGTCCTTGTTGCATGCTGTTGTTAAAACTAAAATCTAAATACAATACGAGTCATTTATAGCACTGATCAATGTGATGGTCAATTCCCAAATTCCATACATTGCTAAATTTAATCAAATCAAATTTTGCTCAGGAGAAATCATAATTGGCTATGAAAATGGTATAAGTTACAGACACGAGATGCGGAAGATATGAAACTATCCCATATGTTTATGTTCATTTACCAATAGTGATTGACTTGTGTTTGGGAATTACCGATAATTTTATGTTTATATCCAATTATTTTTAGGATGACACTTTCTCAGTAAAGCACAAATACTAGTGCTGGATGGATCGGTCCCTTGCGAGACTCGAACCCGCGTCCTCCGAGTTTGGCATCATATCGCCAGCAGTAAATGCAAGCAGCCTACACCACTCGGCCACCTCAGCTTCCATAAAAGAGTTAGTTCGGAGATCGGAGTCTAGACTACGTACATTTACTACCCCTCCGATAGACATGTAATGGCACAGCTCCTAAAGCCGATATTATATATATACTAATGCCATTTAGAAAGTAGTTAACATTTATATTCAATTATTTTAAGGATGACACTTTCTCAGTAAAGCACAAATACTAGTGCTGGATGGATCGGTCCCGTGCAAGACTCGAACCCGCGTCCTCAGAGTTTGGCACCAAATAGCCAGCAGTAAATGCAAGCAGCCTAGACACTCGGCCACCTCAGCTTCCACAAAAGAGGAAGTTCGGAGATCGGAGTCTAGACTACGTACATTTACTACCCCTCTGATAGACATGTAACTGCTTGCAGTTACTGCTGGCGATTTGATGCCAAACTCTGAGGACGCGGGTTCGAGTCTCGCACGGGACTGATCCATCCAGCACTAGTATTTGTGCTTTACTGAGAAAGTGTCATCCTAAAAATAATTGGATATAAATGTTAACTACTTTCTAAATGGCATTAGTCTATAGATAATTTTATGGTCAAATATCCCAGGTGGGTCTATGCGAATAGCTGAATTGGGTTAGTGCATCCGACTTGGGATATATGACCAACTTGATCTATTGTTCCTGACCCTTCTATCCAAACGTCGACCAGCCTTATCCCAGGGATTATGATGATATTTTAGTCTATTTGAAGGCCATATGAGAAACACTTAACAGATACACAGTTATCTAGACGTTCACATGTTTGCAAAGAAATATTAGACTGGTTGACTCCCCTGTATATCCATACAGTAGACAGGTTATGACCAGCGTTCGTTTCGCTGCTAATGCGGGCTGAATACGAATTCAGATTCTACTGGTTGATAATTCCGGAAGCCTGATTAGTTCAGATGATGTTGTCTTTCATTGGGTCATGATCGTTCATTCTCCGCGCCCGTGGGTGTTTAATTGGATCCGATACATTCCACAATGAGGAGAATGAATCTAGACCCAGACAAAATTTTGCCCACCGACGACGACTATCTACTGTAAGGACAGGGATGGTTACCAGTATAAAAATATATTTGTATACCAGAGGGTGTAACAACTGTCAACAAATGTTCACATGTGTGGGGAAAGCACTTTTTGTTCAAGTTTGTTTGATTTCCATCTTCACACAATTTGTATGAATATTTGAAAGTGTGTGAACGTGGCGGGGTGGTCGGCTCATCGGTCACCGTCTGCACGATAAGATGTTGTTCCGGTAACGTGCTTCTGAACGTCAAACTCGACTTTGTATTTCAACTGCTCGTGCATACTTTCAGCCGAAGTTCGCTACGAACATTGGGGTAGGCGTCAGATCCGACACTAGTTACCGCGTCAATAATCTAAAGCCGTTTTTCATACTGGTGTCACATCACAAGAAAGAAGCAAACTAGATATTGCGTTAATCGGTATATATTCGTCTGAAGTCCATATTTGATCAGCCTGCACTTGGCAAGGACGTCCAACAGCTTAACCTTGAATCTTCATGGATTCATGGGATGTCTTTTAACTCCAGCCCATTTCTTGAACAAATATGCCCGTTTTCAGTAGTCCTAAATAGTGATTATAGGAACCATCAACAGTTTAAATGTATGTATTGGCTGACACGCAACTGAGGCAATCTTTGTCTCTTAGGACAGAAAAGTATCACCTACCGCCGCAGGTTCAGTGTCCTGGTCCGTCTGACGACTTGATCGACTATTACCACCTTCTGCCATATTAACTGAGACGTCGATAAAGAAAATGCTTCAGTTGAGGAAGTTACTGGCCCCTCTGTGATTCATGTCCTCCAGCTCCACATTGCATTAAAGTCGTGAGTCGTTTATCAATATTGTGGTTCCATATAGGGCGATGAACACTGAAAATAGCATTTTAAATTTTTATAATAAACTATGAAAATGACAGAATCTTGTGTATTTTCTATGATCAGGCCCATACAGCCGTTGTCGTGCATCAGGATCTTTCGTGACGTCATTGCCCACGTGACGTCGCGCCAATTTTAAGCATTGAGCAATGCTGTAACACCGCAGAGATCCTCAAATATATTTCATGGTGGCTTTCAAAATAAAAAAATAAACAAAAAATACAATACAAATAACTTTGAAGATGTTATTACTGCACAGTTTAATATACAGACATTTGAAAACAAAGACGTAGCCTGTTAAAGAATGTGATTAAACAAATACAGCATTGTCAATGTAAACCAATAAATAGCTCATTGTCTAACCTCGACAAAATGTCACTGAGCAATGACGTCCTTTCGCGCGTTTGGTGGCTGAAGATTTCGATATCGGGGAGTAGTATATAACTGTCCTTTCGGGCCGTATTTCACCCGGATGTAACTATGACGTCACAACTTCCGATGGTGGCGCCATCTGTGCACTTTGGACGCAAGGGAGACAACTCGATCTGCCAGAGTTTGGCCGCCATCTTGAATTTTTGAGGCGGTGTGGGCGGCCATCTTGAATTGTGTGGAAAAGGGGACGTATTCCTCCGCGGTGATGCGGTCCTGGCGGTGATGCGGTCGCGGGAAAAAGCTTCCGCGGAGAAAAAGTAGTCCCTAGACTGGAAATACGCTGCATGGTCCGATGGGGCCGAGTGAGGCTCTTTTCAGTCATGTCATGGGTATTTTCACAGAATAAATAAATAAATTAATAAATTAATAAATTAATTAATTTTAATAAATAAATAAATAAATAAATAAATTAATGAATTTTAATAAATAAATAAATAAATTAATTAATTGATTTTAATTAATTAATAAACACCTTACAACGAAAGGGTGCTAGTGGGACTCGAACCCGGGTCTCCTCTATCTAGAGGCAGACACGTTATCCATTACGCCACGAGCTAAAGGCTACGAGCCAAAGTTGAAAATGGTCTATATATGTCTACGGCTCATACTGGCACACTGATCTGGAGTAATTCTCCACATATGCAGTCAGTCCGGGATATTTTCCCAGCAACTTGACAAGGAACATGGAATGGGACACCGTACATTTGTTCTACGTTACACATTCCCGCTACATCATGAAATATCCGTACACCATCTCTATCTCTCTTACCCGTACGTCTCAATTTATCTCAAACTGTTCACAATACATTCTAGAATAATATGATGCACGAATATTATGGAAACTTTTAGCGGCCAATTTTAGTATCTATAGGTAGGCATTTATATATTGGCAGAATTTCCTCGTGTAACTCAAACATCCTCCACATGGATCAGCTGTTTTTATGTCAACAAAACGCCTCTATTTTTAGTTTCATTCGCGCGATTGCATGGACGTCCACTGCCGGTTTTGCACCATTTATAAATGCAAATTTCACGTATTTTCTCAAGCAGCTCATGAAATATAAAGCTCGAGTAATTCTCCACATATGCAGTCAGTCCGGGATATTTTCCCAGCAACTTGACAAGGAACACAGAATGGGACACCGTACATTTGTTCTACATTACACATTCCCGCTACATCATGAAATATCCGTACACCATCTCTATCTGTCTTACCCGTACGTCTCAATTTATCTCAAACTGTTCACAATACATTCTAGAATAATATGATGCACGAATT
Organism: Hanleya hanleyi; assembly: GCA_036873755.1. Lineage (NCBI taxonomy): Eukaryota > Metazoa > Mollusca > Polyplacophora > Lepidopleurida > Hanleyidae > Hanleya > Hanleya hanleyi. The sequence continues at coordinate 24,493 of JAVTVY010005031.1, read as the reverse complement.
TAAGAGTTTTGTGTAAGAAAATGGCGTCTAGGGTGACAATTGGCACCATTCCCCCGGATAATCGCTCCTTTCAAACCATAGCGCCATCTGAACATTATGACACGACAACTCGGACTAGGCCAAGCCTCTCGTAGGTCCTTATTCGCACATGGTCATTTTGGGGTGTGTGTGTGTGGAGGGGTGTTTGGGTAGAGAGGGACCGCTATGGGTCCGAATGGGTCGTGGGAGGTGTCATGTTGTAGCTCTCGAGGAAAAAAAATAATAAATGAATAAAAAAAAAATAAAAAAAAAAAAATCAATAAATAAAAAAAAAAAAAAAAAATAAAATCGGCGAGTAGTAGACAAAGGGAAAATTATAAGTCATGTTGACGGTTGAACGTCGACTGTACGTGTTTTTGGAAATACGCTCGCTTTTATAGACAGTAACGCCCGTCAACGCTTAGCTTAACGCTTCAACGCCCTGGTGAATTAGGTCAGAAGCTCTGATTTCCATGGAACTGACACCAATTCATCGAAATGCAGCGACGCCCGTCAACGCCCGTCGTTACGCCTTAACGCCCGTCACAACGCCTTAACGCCCGTCTCAACGCCTTAACACACTTTCTTAACGCTTTAACGTCGTTTAATGATGCGTTCAAACAAATGTTGTTTTTGTGCTATTGCTCTGACATACGCCGCCATTTTGGAGACGCCATGATGAATCCGCCATTCTGGAACCGCCATCTTGGATATGTCCCATAATGCACCGGGTCAAAATACTCGCTTCTGATTGGACGAGAGCTCTGTGACGGATTTGAAATACTCGCTTCTGATTGGTGTACGTCGCTAAAGGTGACCGGAACTGACCTTTGACCCCGGCGCACAAGTGTGTGTTTAGGTTAGAGATGGGCTATTCACGGTTCGAATGGGTCGTGTGAGGTATCCATGTGAAGCCTAGGTGAGGGAGCCTCTGATGGCGTGGATGTGGGGTTGAAATATCGGCATTCTGCGCATGCGCAGCCTGGATCGCGGGACAAAAGGTCACATCCAGGTCAAACGGTCCAATGTCCAATGAGACAATGTTGCGGCATCGATATAGTCAGAGCTTGAGCACAAAAAGGGGATTCTAGATTAACCTGGGAAAGATGGGCAGTTCCATTTGGACCAATCAGTGGTCGAGAAAAAGAGCCAATCAGCGGTCGAGAAAAAGAACCAATCAGCGGGCGAACAATCAACCAATCGAATTGGGGTACTCACGGTGTGCTTTCGCTGACGTCCGCGCCTACATCTGGGTTCTTGTATACCCGGGTAATGTTTTCTGGACATGGATGGGTTACCTTTGGCTCCATTCTAGGCCACTGATTGGCTAATACGGTGTTCAAAGTCAGTTTCATGCATTATGCTCATAGAACTTATAGCAACGTCCGCCAACGCCAAGCTTAACGCTTCAACGCCCTGGTGAAATAGCTCAGAAGTTCTGATTTTCTTGATATTCCATGGAATTGTCACTAATTCTTCGAAATGCAGTGACGCCCGTCGACGCCCGTCGTTACGCCTTAACGCTCTAACATAACGCCTTGACGCCATGATATAGACCGGAGATATTCCATGGAATTGTCACTAATTCTTCGAAATGCAGTGACGCCCGTCGACGCCCGTCGTTACGCCTTAACGCTCTAACATTTCGCCTTGACGCCATGATATAGACCGGAGAGAGAACAACAACAACAACAACAACAACAACGATGACACATGAGAGAACAACAACAACAAGAAGTTTTTTCATATAGTTTATTTTCCCCAATGTTACAGCATACCCACGCTGGGGAAGCCGCGTTGGGTATGTTTACAACTCAAAAAGACTCTTGCCCAATCAGAGGCCACCATTTGCATCTATCATATTCGTTCCTGTCCGTTAGATGTAGTCTTGTCCAATCAGAAGTCGCCATTTCAGCAAGTTCCATCTTCAGTCCATGTTCGCTCTGAACAGTTTCTTCTAATCATCGTCGGACAGGCCTGGATATTTTTCGGGCAGCATGTCCTGAAACAGTTGTTTGCGCATTCTGATCGCATTTTCCAGGGCCTCGGTGGGTGGTAGCCCCATAGCCCCTTCCAAGTGACGCTTGGTCTTCATGATGGACCTGTGCGTGGGATCGCCTTTCATTTCAAGCGGTAGTAAGGTATACTGTTCATAGATCGCCATGGCTGTTTTCTTGATGCGGGGGCGCATTTGGGTGTACGTCTGTTGTAAATTATCCTCTCCGTCGTCCTCAATCGCTGCAGCGTAAGTATTGATAGCTGCTGTCACAATACGATCCCAGAAGGTAGGTTCTGCCTCACTTTCCACGGACGTATGCGGACTATCTGAGGTCAAGCTCCCCGCATCACTAGATAGACTCTCGGCAATCTCTGTTTCGGTATCAGTCGGTACACTCTCAGCAGTAGCTGTATCAGCATCCGCCTCAACGGACTCCTCAGAGTCTTCAATCCCATGTATAGTTTTCTGGTGTCGCATCATATCGTAATGTCTGGTGAACGTGCGTTCGCACTCAGAGCAAGTATAAGTCATGTTGACGGTTGAACGTCGACTGTGCGTGTTTATGGAAATACGCTCGCTTTTATAGACAGTAACGCCCGTCAACGCTTAGCTTAACGCTTCAACGCCCTGGTGAATTAGCTCAGAAGCTCTGATTTCCATGGAATTGACACCAATTCATCGAAATGCAGCGACGCCCGTCAACGGCCGTCGTTACGCCTTAACGCCCGTCTCAACGCCTTAACGCCCGTCTCAACGCCTTAACACACTTTCTTAACGCTTTAACGTCGTTTAATGATGCGTTGAAACAAATGTTGCTTTTGTGCTATTGCTCTGACATACGCCGCCATTTTGGAGCCGCCATGTTGGATCCGCCATTTTGGAACCGCCATCTTGGATATGTCCCATAATACACCGGGTCAAAATACTCGCTTCTGATTGGACGAGAGCTCTGTGACGGATTTGAAATACTCGCTTCTGATTGGTGTACGTCTCTAAAGGTCACCGGAACTGACCTTTGACCCCGGCGCGCAAAGGTTTCCACCGCGGTGGAGACGGGCGTTAAGGCGTTGAGACGGGCGTTAAGGCGTTGAGACGGGCGTTAAGGCGTAACGACGGGCGTTGACGGGCGTCGCTGCATTTCGATGAATTGGTGTCAATTCCATGGAAATCAGAGCTTCTGAGCTAGTTCACCAGGGCGTTGAAGCGTTAAGCTAAGCGTTGACGGGCGTTACTGTCTATAAAAGCGAGCGAATTTCCAAAAACACGCACAGTCGACGTTCAACCGTCAACATGACTTATACTTGCTCTGAGTGCGAACGCACGTTCACCAGACATTACGATATGATGCGACACCAGAAAACTATACATGGGATTGAAGACTCTGAGGAGTCCGTTGAGGCGGATGCTGATACAGAGACTGCTGAGAGTGTACCGACTGATACCGAAACAGAGATTGCCGAGAGTCTATCTAGTGATGCGGGGAGCTTGACCTCAGATAGTCAGCATACGTCCGTGGAAAGTGAGGCAGAACCTACCTTCTGGGATCGTATTGTGACACCAGCTATCAATACTTACGCTGCAGCGATTGAGGACGCCGGAGAGGATAATTTACAACAGACGTACACCCAAATGCGCCCCCGCATCAGGAAAACAGCCATGGCGATCTATGAACAGTATACCTTACTACCGCTTGAAATGAAAGGCGATCCCACGCACAGGTCCATCATGAAGACCAAGCGTCACTTGGAAGAGGCTATGGGGCTACCACCCACCGAGGCCCTGGAAAATGCGATCAGAATGCGCAAACAACTGTTTCAGGACATGCTGCCCGAAAAATATCCAGGCCTGTCCGACGATGATTAGAATAAACGGTTCAGAGCGAACATGGTCGAAGATGGAACTTGCTGAAATGGCGACTTCTGATTGGACAAGAATACATCTAACGGACAGGAACGAATATGACAGATGCAAATGGTGGCCTCTGATTGGGGAAGAGTCTTTTTGAGTTGTAAACATACCCAACGCGGCTCCCCCAGCGTGAGTATGCTGTAACATTGGGGAAAATAAACTATATGAAAAAACTTCTTGTTGTTGTTGTTCTCTCATGTGTCATCGTTGTTGTTGTTGTTGTTGTTGTTGTTGTTGTTGTCACTGCATTTCGAAGAATTAGTGACAATTCCATGGAAATCTCCGGTCTATATCATGGCGTCAAGGCGGTATGTTAGAGCGTTAAGGCGTAACGACGGGCGTCGACGGGCGTCACTGCATTTCGAAGAATTAGTGACAATTCCATGGAATATCTCCGGTCTATATCATGGCGTCAAGGCGTTATGTTAGAGCGTTAAGGCGTAACGACGGGCGTCGACGGGCGTCACTGCATTTCGAAGAATTAGTGACAATTCCATGGAATATCTAGAAAATCAGAACTTCTGAGCTATTTCACCAGGGCGTTGAAGCGTTAAGCTTGGCGTTGGCGGACGTTGCTATAAGTTCTATGAGCATAATGCATGAAACTGACTTTGAACACCGTATTAGCCAATCAGTGGCCTAGAATGGAGCCAAAGGTAACCCATCCATGTCCAGAAAACATTACCCGGGTGTACAAGAACTCAGATGTAGGCGCGGACGTCAGCGAAAGCACACCGTGAGTACCCCAATTCGATTGGCTGATTGTTCGACCGCTGATTGGTTCTTTTTCTCGACCGCTGATTGGCTCTTTTTCTCGACCGCTGATTGGTCCAAATGGAACTGCCCATCTTTCCCAGGTTAATCTAGAATCCCCTTTTTGTGCTCAAGCTCTGACTATATCGATGACGCAACATTGTCTCATTGGACATTGGACCGTTTGACCTGGATGTGACCTTTTGTCCCGCGATCCAGGCTGCGCAAGCGCAGAATGACGATATTTCAACCCCACATCCACGCCATCAGAGGCTCCCTCACCTAGGCTTCACATGGATACCTCACACGACCCATTCGAACCGTGAATAGCCCATCTCTAACCCAAACACACACTTGCGCGCCGGGGTCAAAGGTCAGTTCCGGTCACCTTTAGCGACGTACACCAATCAGAAGCGAGTATTTCAAATCCGTCACAGAGCTCTCGTCCAATCAGAAGCGAGTATTTTGACCCGGTGCATTATGGGACATATCCAAGATGGCGGTTCCAAAATGGCGGATCCAACATGGCGGCTCCAAAATGGCGGCGTATGTCAGAGCAATAGCACAAAAGCAACATTTGTTTCAACGCATCATTAAACGACGTTAAAGCGTTAAGAAAGTGTGTTAAGGCGTTGAGACGGGCGTTAAGGCGTTGAGACGGGCGTTAAGGCGTAACGACGGGCGTTGACGGGCGTCGCTGCATTTCGATGAATTGGTGTCAATTCCATGGAAATCAGAGCTTCTGAGCTAATTCACCAGGGCGTTGAAGCGTTAAGCTAAGCGTTGACGGGCGTTACTGTCTATAAAAGCGAGCGTATTTCCAAAAACACGCACAGTCGACGTTCAACCGTCAACATGACTTATAATTTTCCCTTTGTCTACTACTCGCCGATTTTTGATTTTTTTTTTTTTTTTTTTTTTTTTTGATTTTTTTTGATTCATTTATTTTTTTGTCCTCGAGAGCTACAACATGACACCTCCCACGACCCATTCGGACCCATAGCGGTCCCTCTCTACCCAAACACCCCTCCACACACACACCCCCCAAAATGACCATGTGCGAATAAGGACCTACGAGAGGCTTGGCCTAGTCCGAGTTGTCTCCCTTGCGTCATAATGTTCAGATGGCGCTATGGTTTGAAAGGTGCGATTATCCGGGGGAATGGTGCCAATTGTCACCCTAGACGCCATTTTCTTACACAAAACTCTTAAATTCGTGCATCATATTATTCTAGAATGTATTGTGAACAGTTTGAGATAAATTGAGACGTACGGGTAAGGGAGATAGAGATGGTGTACGGATATTTCATGATGTAGCGGGAATGTGTAACGTAGAACAAATGTACGGTGTCCCATTCCGTGTTCCTTGTCAAGTTGCTGGGAAAATATCCCGGACTGACTGCATATGTGGAGAATTACTCGAGCTTTATATTTCATGAGCTGCTTGAGAAAATACGTGAAATTTGCATTTATAAATGGTCCAAAACCGGCAGTGGACGTCCATGCAATCGCGCGAATGAAACTAAAAATAGAGGTGTTTTGTTGACATAAAAACAGCTGATCCATGTGGAGGATGTTTGAGTTACACGAGAAAATTCTGCCAATATATAAATGCCTACCTATAGATACTAAAATTGGCCGCTAATAGTTTCCATAATATTCGTGCATCATATTATTCTAGAATGTATTGTGAACAGTTTGAGATAAATTGGGACGTACGGGTAAGAGAGATAGAGATGGTGTACGGATATTTCATGATGTAGCGGGAATGTGTAACGTAGAACAAATGTACGGTCTCTCATTCCGTGTTCCTTGTCAAGTTGCTGGGAAAATATCCCGGAATGACTGCATATGTGGAGAATTACTCCAGATCAGTGTGCCAGTATGGGCCGTAGACATATATAGACCATTTTCAACTTTGGCTTGTAGCCTTTAGCTCGTGGCGTAATGGATAACGTGTCTGCCTCTAGATCGAGGAGACCCGTGTTCGAGTCCCACTAGCACCCTTTCGTTGCAAAGTGTTTATTAATTAATTAAAATCAATTAATTAATTAAAATCAATTAATTAATTAATTTATTTATTTATTAAAATTAATTAATTTATTTATTTATTCTGTGAAAATATCCATGACATGACTGAAAAGAGCCTCACTCGGCCCCATCGGACCATGCAGCGTATTTCCAGTCTAGGGACTACTTTTTCTCCGCGGAAGCTTTTTCCCGCGACCGCATCACCGCCAGGACCGCATCACCGCGGAGGAATACATCCCCTTTTCCACACAATTCAAGATGGCCGCCCACACCGCCTCAAAAATTCAAGATGGCGGCCAAACTCTAGCAGATCGAGTTGTCTCCCTTGCGTCCAAAGTGTACAGATGGCGCCACCATCGGATGTTGTGACGTCATAGTTACATCCGGGTGAAATACGGCCCGAAAGGACAGTTATATACTACTTCGGGGAATACCTACTCGACACATGTGCACCTCGACCACCGATTCGCGCCTCTCGTAATGAAGAGCTCCATGACACTGCATGTCATGTGACAGTGTCCAGTGACAACTTGCCGCGTCAACTTATTGAAATGTGAAGACACAATTCACTGTCCTGAAATTACCAATCAATTTACCTGGATTACGTACTCAGCTAACATAATAAGTATATTGCATTTGCAATTGATCTGCATGATGTACTCAGCTAACACAATAAGCATAATTCATTTTCAATTGACCTGGATGACGTTCCCATCAAAGACAATAAGCATAATTCTTTTTTAATTGATCCTTCATCATTTGATTATGTTTCTAGAGTGTTGCGCCGACTGCCAATGTATGGACAGATAGCAGCTGCGTGCCTCGTTCCGAGCCATTTTAAGTTTTGGCGAACTTTTTCGTTGGCTCACTATTAAAAGAGCGAAGTGTTTTTTTCCCCTGAATAACTTAACATACAAAAAGGCGGATGGCGAGGACTCTTGACGTATAGCACGATCTTATTTTCGATCTCAAAATCTGCCGGATTTCATGACATCTTGATCATCCAGTAATTGACTCAATGTCGAGAGATTCAAGAAACAAGTGAGAAATGACTACAATGTAGTCAAAACCTGCGGCAGTGGCAATAATACAGTGAAAGACATATCAGCGGAGGTAGTGGTAATTGTAGGAAAAAGCGCCATCTGCCAGTGTTTTTATGCCAAGGGAATTAATTTTCAACTTGAAACCCACAATTGTAGGGATTGCGTAATAGTTCTGATACCATATATATATATTCACTTTCCCCATTCAAAATCCGACGATTTTGACTCGGCCGTGTCGTCTATACTGAATTGACAGACGAACTCACCATGATCGCTTTGGCAATGTTTTGTTACAAATATCGTGTATGCCAAGTTTCAAAACATTCGGTTCAGTCGTTACTTTTTGCAAATCAAAAAGGCTTTCAAATATTTGGAAATCCAAACAAATTTTGAGGATTTAGTCATAGCGCGAAAATCTGCGCTCTTCAGTCTCCCTTCTCGCTTAATTTGCCGATCAAAATGGAAAATTTATATTTCCTTCAAGGTTATTTTTCAATAAATTTAGTATCAGGTCTATCACTTCGATCTGCGAAACTACGGAATGGGATTTAAGGCTTTATCGAACTGTCCAAGAGGCATAATGACACTTTTTCACTATTCAAATTGAGGCCTGTTACAGTCTTGATATTCGATTAAAATAATTAATTAGGTTTCTGCATTTACGTTCGTTATCATCTGCGAACTAAATTCCTTGCCACTCTTTTCCACGCAGCAAGTCAATACCAAGACATGGTTTGCTTCTTCTATATAAATGATTAACTATTTCATTCTTAGAAAATATCATTTCATCTGACATGTTCGGCCAAGCCTTTTCGAAGGTTGCTAATTTTATTAATTTCTTTTCTTTAAAATCAATTCTGCAAACAAGAAACATTTCTAGTCAGTATCTATGGATAATTTCCTATACTCAATTTGCGAATATGTTTGTCATTCCGAAGGTGATTCAAGTGCGAAGTTTCGGGGCTAGTTCACTAAACAAGGTCTGTGTGTAAGAGAATGATGTCGAATTCTTGTTATTATCTTTTGATATATCAAATTGTTGCATTCGCGAAAATGACTGTCAAGTTAAAGTCAATGCGAAAGGTATCTAAGTATCAAAATCAAACTCGAAAACCCCTCCAGGAAAACAAAGGCCCTAGCTTTTGGCCACGAGGTCAACATCGTTTTTATGGCCAGTATCTGCTATATATGACGTAAACTGATTGACGAAGTAACGTAAATTTTGTATAGAACCAGTAAATTCTAGCAGAAATGGGCTCCGACTTGAGTGAATGATGTCAAATGTAATATGTTTCTGCGCATTGTCTGCTGATACACATAAGTATTGAATTTACGGAAGTGATTAATGCTATTCTAAAGGGATTCTGAGTGCGGAAGAGGACGGGAACATCAATACCAGCGAATCAAGGCCCCGGCTTGCGAGAATGAGCATAGAGAAGCTGTGTTCTGAAAGAGAATCATTCAAAATAGATATTTGCCAAATGTCATGCAACCGAAATTGCACAATATAACTGCACGACTGCGAGGTATTGTTCGCGCACAGGGGTGTCCAACTCATTAAATACTACATAGTCATTTCTGTCTCTTCGGAGTGGGCTACCATTTGAAATTGTCTGGTAATGAGTGAGTCCATCTGAATCCTTTCGTCGGCAAAATAAGCATTCAAGATTCAAGATTTTATTGTACAAACACCAGTCAAAGGCAGAGTACAAAATTTTAAGAGGAATACAACTAGAGAAACAATGGAACAGCGACATGAATATTAATATTTATATATATATGTTATATCTAAGAGATATGTTATATCTGAGTGTTACCGTTGATATTAGAACCTTGATTTTTGGCATTAAAGTGCATCAGGGGACTGTTACCAGCATGTTTCGAGCTGATCTAGTTTTGATGAAAATTTCTGGTGATTTTTGATTAAAATCACTGGTGAATCTAACTTGAGCCGTGCCCATATTAATATAGGCAGGATTTCAACTGGGGGTCCAAGAGTTCAGCGTGCGTCGGAGTCCTAATGCCTACCCTACTTCTTATGTCCTGTGACGTTATTCACACTGGGCATGAAGGTGCATTAGGGGACTGTTGCCAGCATGTTTCGAGTGGACCTACTTTTGATGAAAATTTCTGGTGATTTTTGATTAAAATCACCGGTGATTCTAACTTGGGCCGTGCCCATCTTAATATTGGCAGGATTTTAACTGGGGGGTCCAAGAGTTCAGTGCGAGTCGAAGTCCTAATGCCTACCCTACTTCGTAGGTCCTTTGACGTTATTCACACCATTCTCATATATAATAATTAATGAAGCAATAATTCATTCCACCGAATATAGTTGCAAATGAATTCAAACGCGCTTGAAGAAAGTGTTGTCATGTGAGATCGGAGGTTGAAAAGAAATGTGTGGCAGAGATCACACTCTCTTAGCGCATGCGCATTTCAAAAGGTCACAAGAACAACAACAACAACAACAACGCAGCAAGGAAGCAATCAGAGATTGCTCAATTGTATGCCCCCCTTCCGCTTTAATCCGACACTGCTCCACCATTGTTCTGTTTTGTATTGGTCTGTGGAGGCCTAATTTGGCTAATTATAAAAATTCTGTTTCAGTCACTTTTTTCGGCATGCCTCGCATAATACATGTACATATTCCACCGGGACTTTCGCCAAATTCAAAAATGTGACCTGGTTATGAGACCTACATTCCTTGGGAGTATATTGTGGTGAAATTATGAAGCGATCGTGAACTTTGAATTTTGCATCCAATTCACTCTTTTTGTGATCTACTTTGGAATGTGCTTTGGACAAATAAATATATCCCATTCATTTAGGTTTGATGAACAAAAGGCCATAACTCTTGAAAATATAACCGAAAGCAGAGAAACTTCACGCTGCACAACTATGGGGTACTGACCACATATTATGCAAATTCCATAATTGTCCATACAATATTAACCGAGATCCAGCCCGGACAAGTCCCAATTCACAAAGATTTCAAGAACAAAAGGGCCATAACTCTTGAAATATATGCGAAACGCGGAGAAACGTCACACTGCACAACTACAGGGCACTCACCACATATCCTGCAAATTCCATACTTGTCCATACAATATTAACCGAGATCCAGCCCAGACAAGTCCCAATTCACAAAGACTTGATGAACAAAGGGCCATAACTCTTGAAAATATACGCGAAACGCGAAGAAACTTCACGCTGCACAACTACAGGGCACTGACCACATACCCTGCAAATTTCATAATTGTCCATACAATATTCACCAAGATCCAGCCCGGACAAGTCCCAATTCACGGAGATTTCAGGAACAAAGGGCCATAACTCTTGAAAATATAAGCGGAACGGGGAGAAACTTTACGCTGCACAACTGTGGGGCACTGACCACATGTCATGCAAATTTCATACTTGTTCATACAATATTAACCAAGATCCAGCCTGGACAAGTCCCATTCACAGAGATTTCAGAAAAAGGGCCATAACTCTTGAAAATGATACCGGAACTCGGAAAAAACTCTACGCTGCACAACTGTGAGCCACTGGCCACATTCCATGCAAGTTTCAATCCTGTCCATCAATTATTAACCGAGATATCGCGCGGACAAGAAATTCGGACGGACAGACAGACAGACGGACAGACGGACAGACGGACGGACAAAGCGATCGCTATATGCCCCCCCTCTAGTTAGAGGGGGGGCATAACAACAACAACAACAACAACGCGAGCCTCCCGTAGACCTGCGTGCCGCAGGTAAAAAACGACCCTTGTTACCTTCAAACGGAAGACCCATTTCCAGGACCTACTCACCTCAAGTTTCGATGAGATGTGTGAGTCATGGCAGTTTTTTGATACATGTAAAATCATAAACTTCGGCTGACAAACGATACCATACCCTAATAACATCAGATAAACTCATAAACTGAAACTTGACCAATTAAAATCTCGAGCTACGATATGTGGGCCCCTGTTATGTCGATGTTGTAGGTCTCTGCACATTATCACGTGAAGTTGCACAGTATTATGTTAACCAAATAATTGGACAAAAAAATTCTGCTGAGCTTCTAATATTTTGTTTGCAAGTGGGACGCATTTCCCAGTTGATCGTTCTTCATTCACTCAGCATTAATCGCTTTCATCGAAAGTGGCGCTAACTGCAAATATTAGTCTCTCTGTGATTGTACTAAAATTCATGAAATAATAAATTGTTTGAAAAAAAGAGCGATTTTACCAGCAAGAAATGAAGACCCCATTTAAATAAGTCAATGTCGGTTGTTGACATGCAAAATCTAAGTCATAATCTCATAGTTGTAAACATCATGGCAGAATTATTTCAGACCGATAGCTTTCGCAAGGTTTCTGCTTTCGGAAGCGCACCATGCGAAGTGCACATAAATTCATAGTATTGTATTCGTAACACAATTTCACAAGAAAAGGCTAACAGATCGCGCATTCGTTGATATGAAGCTTTACGACAAGCTTGCAGATCCGTACTTCAACTATTCTGTTAATCAAATCTAACCAACAGCCTAACTGAACTGTCCCTTTCATTTTAACAAGGTCGCATGTATTGTTGTTGTAGTGTAATGTATTTCAAAAGGTCCATAATTCAGAGCACCAATGAAAGAGAGATGAAGTGGCTTTATTGGCTTTAGTAACTTTAATAAATTCACTCCCAATTGTATTTGAGGGATTCCCGTTCGTGGCTATCTTAGAATACACTCCTACTTGAATTATCTTCAAAAATTGAAAGAGAATTTATAGGTCTTCACTTTAACCCTACCTGGCCTGGGGGGGCCATTATGGCCCCCCCTACCAAACTTTCTGAACTATCTCCGGAACGGCAAAAAATGGAGAGCTGAAACTCCGTGACTTTATCGTTTGTCTTATTGGGGTCATTTTGAGCCTATTTTCATAACCCCCCGAGCAGAGGATCATGGGTAAATTCAAGATGGCGGCCACGTGGTGTACCAGAAAAGGGATGTTTTTGTCATATTTCTTCAAAATTTCTGCTTTTCCGCAATGAAAAGTGGGCAAAAACTATTTTATTTCATATCACATTAATATTTGCTAATTTTTCATGCAGTTTTTGTGGAGAAATTGCAAAAATAAAAAATTCGGAAAATCTGACCGAAAAATCGACCAAAAAATGCCGTTTTTCAAAATGGCGTCACTGTGACGTCATCAAAGCGGCCATCTTGGATTTTTTACATTTTCTGGTAGAGCTTGACCCAAGGGTATAGTGTAATAAGTTTCAGATCCCTAGCTCAAGGGGTAAGAAAAATCATTAGGTGGACAGGTCCCAAAAAGCCCAGGCCAGATAGGGTTAACAAATACAATTCCCCACAATGAAGATAAATATGGACAGTAAATTAACACGACGGAGGGGGTCCGTGAATGCTATTACTCTTTGGGTCAACACCGATGGTCTGGCTGTATATCCTCAGATAATCATCTCAGCAATCAGTGACGATTCGTAACATCCTTGAAACATAAGTATTTACCACGACAGTAAACTACCAAACTACAATCAAACGCACTGAAAATACACACGCTGTCGGAGCTCATCTAACGTTGTTGTATAAAACCTCTTTTAACTCGCACGAATCCGATTCGCTTTGTCCCGCCTATTAACCACCTATTGAATGGTCTGGAACTACCCCTGAAATTTTGTATTTTTTAAATCAAAATACACAGAACTTTATATTTCCATCAAAACCTATTCTGAATTTCACATTAAAAAGTAACAAAGAAGAATAGGACAGAATTAAAATTGTTTGTGGGGAAACTCGTCCTTGGGTGAGGAGGGAGGCTATAATGTTTTGAAATCTTTTGTACCAAGATGTTTACATTTCTTGATTCATATTTCCTCTGCTGTATTTGAAATGCAAGTAAGTGTTTCTGGCTGCTATTTTCGGTGTATCGCGAAACCAGATGGAACATACATGTAGGCCTACATTGTGACAGTGCGAATTGAGGGAGATGTGGATGTGAATTTCTGGTACGTTTTCTGACGTTATATTTTCGTCTATGAAAGTTGAATCGCACGGCATGACTCTGATACTATAATACTATAATACTATAATACACTTGGCTATATTGACCATTATTACGTCCAATCAGAAGGGCATATGGACAAGTAAGAAGTGGTATCATACCTGGATAGGTGTGTCGGTGGGAGACTGGACAAAGAATCGGCTGTATGAACTGAAATAGATAAAGAACGAATTTAAAGGATCCGCTGACCTAAGTATGTTTGTATCGCAAAAGAGACACATTTGTCATGTCTGTTCATGTCCCCAGCGAGTGACCCATACTGGCTTGTATTTAACGACTGGAAAGTCAACGGTTATTCCCACGGGCCTTTTTGAAAAGAGTGAGAGAGTTATCCCTCTGTCTATTTATATATTTATATATATTTATATATAAATAGACCTAGATAGAACCCACTCACTCTTTCAAAAATCCCGTGGTTATTCCCCTTATCACATGGCATATTTCAGACAGAGCAAGGTCAATTATATATATATCGATTTATGAACAACAAACAATGTCAGGATAGGACAATACGTGCCTATCTTCCGCAACACGTCGGTTAGCTGAAAGGAGTCCGTTCTTCGTCCTGAGAATTATTTATCGCCGTATACCACATGCTACATGGGAGGTCTATGCTTATGTTTTTTGTGCGACCTACATATTATTGATACTAAGAAGCTAAGAAGCACAGAAGTTTGTTACTGAATAAATCCGACTTGAGACTCATAATTAGAGAGTGACTGTAGTCTTCTGTAGTCTAAGATGGAATATCTTAATACATGTAGTTAATGAGAAATAACTTGACAGATTATCGGTTGTACTGAAATGCTATTCCAAAGTAATTTTTGAGGTTGTTCAGTCAAAAGGGGAAAGAATGTCACAGATTACAAACGTGTTTAAACGTCTTTATTCAAATATCTTTTTTTTTAATCCACCAAAAGAGACGGAATCATATATATGTCATATTTCAGCTCCCTGTATTTATTGTACCTTCGAGATTATCTTAGGTTTCCCAATATAAATCTGACAACAACAACACGCCATGCTGGGCTCTGTTTTTGCCTTTGATCAACACTGTTTTGAAAAACAGGATACAGATGGTCTGATAACTAAGTATGCAATATGTTTGGTAACCAATATCATTGACCAAAATAATTCTCATACCAAGTTAAATTCTCATACCCAGTTGAATGCAAATGTGACGCCTCTTGATACGAACAGTGTAAATTGAAGAGTGTGATTACAAAAAAGACAGTCAGCAGAGAATAAAGCAAAAAAGACACTTTGTAGAAATATAGTTCTAAAGTTGTACATAACCACTTCTAATACCATGTGCATTCCAATATATGTTTCACAGTCCAAAAAACCGTATCAATCAAACAGAAACACACCTAAATTCTAGGTTAACAGCTGATGTGCATACCAAGTCTCAACGTGTATTTTTATACAAGGCCATGGGCTAAAAAAAATCACCCATCATTTATTGGTGAGCCACATAAGTGACAAAACACTAAGAGGAAGCAGGAAAACACAAAACTGGACACACTTGTTCTGTCATGCATGTCGTAAACTTTTCAATCAATATAGTTTGTTTTCATATAACCGGCCTTGGTCATTAGAATATTCCCCATGTCTGACTGACATCTTATTCGTGAAAGTTATATTGATAATGGAACAAAATATTAAAAATATAAATATTTTTACTCCAACAATCAGCTTTGCAAGATACTGCAATGAAGAAGAAATTAATATCATACCTGACTTTGGCTTGGAGTGTCGGTCGAAGAGTGGGCGGAGAAGGAATCGGTTACTTGAGCTGAAATAAATGAAACAGACGCTGATGTAAGTTTCCTATGCTGATCAGAGAATTTATGATCACACATTTATCTTGTCTGTACATATGTCACGAGCGAGTGCTAAAGTCTGTCCTAACTGGGCCAACTGTACGAAAATAGTCGTATTGACTTAAACCAACACACAGGTCATACTTTTCCACCACCGGTTAAGCGGACGTCCATTCATAGGTCCTGACATACCAAATCAACGAAAAAACACCGCACTAGTCTGTATTATGTGTGACCTGAATATTATCCACAGGAGATTGATACTAAGAAAATTCAACATGTCGCTCATACTCAGAGAACAAAATGTAGTCTCTTGAACAGACTGTATTTATTTATAACTTTAAATGTGCAATGTCTGTCCGTCCGTCTCTTGCATTACAACTCGTGAATCGCTTGACGTAGAGACAATGTGTACGTCACTCTTAACACGGTAACGGTCTTGCAAGCCAGAATGACATCTCAGCTGACAATTAAACGTTGCTGATACGTTTTGACAAAGATGTAATGTCCTTGCAGAAACGTTGTGATGCAACGTTGTGTCAACGTCAATGTGTCAACGTAAATAGTACATGTAGTTCAAAATCACTATAGCTCAACATTATCAAGTACAGTGCTTGAACCGTGGGGTTACGGACCATCACTAGAATTCCACCATCATAAATTAGGTTGGAAAATGCCTTGGGTATTGGGAGAACGAAGGGAAACTTTTCAGTCTCTATATTTGGAGTGAGTAGGATTTAACGTTGATTTTGACCATTTCTATCCTACCGCGACGATGGCTGCTTGTAATCAAGCAGTCTTAATGCCAACGTTTTATAGTGCTGCCTTAATGAAGCATCATGTGGCAGGCAGACATGACACTTCACCCAGTCACATTATCATGACACCGGGCCAACCAGTCCTTGATCTATCCTCTTCACGCTGAGTGTCAAGCGATTAAATAACAAATTCCCTCTGCTAAGTCTTTGTGCGATTCGGCATGGAATTCTAAATTTGGAAAATAAAACATATTGTTTTCCCATGTCATATGAGCTAATACACGGTGTAACGGTTTAGTGCACAATGTACCATATACGTTACTTAGAATAATTATTCACGTCAGCTACTGATGGTTATATAGCCCCTTCTGATCTCAGTTCCCTTTCTACAATCCTCGTGAGCCAGTGAATCGATCGATCTGTTAGGATCGATAGACTGGCGTGGTAAGTTATTCATACGAGTTCTGGATATAAATAGATGAAGGGGTTCCCTCTAAATCAAGCAAGTTGCTTACACCAATCCGTTGCGAGGTATGAGATGGGATAGGTTTGAATTTCATCCCGGACCCAATTGCTTTGATGTCAAGCTCAAATCGACATCGGAAGTCGAAGAAAAAACCGCAGGCGTGGGATACCGACATGCTAATTCAAAACAGCGCGGGAGGGGGGGGGATGAACTGTACGAGATTGTATAATAGCGGCATCGACCCAAGAACGCATTCGAATCACCAAAAATGTCCAGGTAAACCCTCTGCGAGGATTTAGCATTTACCGGGACTTGTGAAGATGCCATTCTACAGGCTTTTTAGTGCATGAACACCTTAACTGTTTGACAGGTTTCTGTAATGTTTTGTTTTCATAAGAATTTTACCATGAAACATTGGGTTGGAATTCCTCAGTGGAATTCGAATACATTTTCCTCAAATGTCTGGAAATTTGATGGAAAAATGAAAATATAAGCTTGTAAAAGAACATATGTGAAATGATTCTTGAATTAGATGTTTTTCCAAATTGAGACAATTAGCGCTAGCAATTTGGCCTTGTGACCATTGTTGGCATTCTACTGTCTCTAAGAGAATCCTGGTGACACCTGATTTTACTAGAATTTTCGGTTCAGCATTATTCCAGAAAACTATTGAAAACTGTCTGAAGAAAATGACGTTTTAACTTCTTAGAAAATATGAACACCTTTTTTATGAAAATAGAGGCATTTTTCATAGAATTCCGATCTAATCTCATATATTAAAGTAGGATAAAAGCAACATATACACCATACCAATTCCTCCATTATGCAAAATTAAGCCTGTGACACTGAATTTTATCCAGTATTTTCAATGTTGAAGTTTGCTCTACCTTTTGTCGAAATATAACAAACAATTACATTTTATTTTCCAATTGTTTGGAACCGCCTTGAGTTAGTTACTACTTCGCGGCATATAAATTGTTATCCAAGTCAAACTGTATTTAAGTTAGTTACTATTCGTGGCATTGAACAATTATTATCCTATTTTACAGGTATATCATTAAATGAGAAAATCCACCAACCTGAATGCAGGTGCAGTTCCTGATTTTTTCAAATGTAGGATATATTCCTCTATAGAGTGATAAAGTCAAGACTAGTGGATTCGTCCGTTAAAGATATTGATAAGTAATCTGGACCAGTCGATTACAAACATGTCAGGGACGCGGGAAATGGCTAGATTGCACGAAAGAAAGGCATATATGGCTATGTGGGGTGAATAAACATGAAACAGCTATACCTGTATTTCCCGTTTGCCATGCAGAAATGTTGACATACTTCCAATGATATTGCACATATTGTAACGGTGTGAAATTACCCCGATCCCCCAGAAATAATAGTGTATCGGAGTTTCCGAGAATATATTATTAGGCCAGGTCACGGGGCTTTAACAAAGCGTGTCCTAGTTTTCTGTTCAACTTTTATACTGTACATGGACACAAAGGGGATACATGTAGATGACTGACCACGCAAATAAACATTTTTACTGGAAATATCCTCTCGATCGCGACGGATCTCTATCCTGGTCTATAGTCTCACTTCAGCTTATCCGCTAATCCATTAGATTAACTACAGGAGTCTTATCTTGGGAAGCGAGGATGTCCAATATGGAACTACTTTCGGCAGCTATTTCAGTTATTCTGGAAATCCCTGATCTAATTCCATCAGACCTATCACGTGGATTACCTCGGCCAATCAGTTTTCAACTGGGTGATCTATTTGTTCGGAATTTCCGTTTCAAATGACTTGTCAATTGTTATGTGATTCTAAAATATTTGTATATTCTTCAGAGAGGAATCCAGGTTCAATAGAAGTTGTAAAACCGGTTTAGGTTCAATGATTCGACGAGTCAGAATAAGGATCTTCATAAAAAATGTAGTCAAAAATGTAGACCAAGCTTGTCCTTTATTTTTGTCTTCGATCGTGTAATTACCCCGACCATTTGCACCACCCATGTACACTCATGGGCATACATGAACGGTGTACCTTACCTGTATATTTGTACATGAGCGGATAGTATATAAAGACCAAGCGCGGTCATCTGATTATATATTTTAATATTTTAATGAGCAAGTTCAGCATTAACATCACCACCCATGGCTAATGTTTGTTGCTTTTAACGTATTTTATTGTATACATGGCCAGAGAATAGGACACAGGTTCTTGCAACTTGCAAGACCTCTACTTTTGGAGTTTAGGGAGACATGTGAAAGGAATACATGGTAATCAAGCACTACGTCGAAATGTGAGACAGGGATGATAAGCATCCTGCTATCGGTCAGTATTAATGTAAAATTTGGCAAATCTGATATTCAAGCAGTTATCGGTCAATGTGAATGTAAAACTGATCAATACGTGTTTGGTGTCGGTCAATATTACATTGTAATTAAAAACTATACAAATCAGTTATCCAGGGCTGTTGTCGGTCAATATTAATGTAAAGCTGTACAAATCTGTTATCCAGACTGCTGTCGGTCAATATTGATGTAAAACTGTGCAAATCTGTTATCCAGGCTGGTGGAAGTTAATATTAATGTGAAACTGTACAATTCTGTTATCCAGATTATTGGTCAATATTATTGTAAAACTGATGAAATAAGTTGTTATCCAGGGTGTTATCGGTCAGAATTAATGTAAAACTGATCAATATTTGTTATCCAGGATGTTATCGGTCAGAATTAATGTAAAACTGATCAATATTTGTTATCCAGGATGTTATCGGTCAGAAGTAATGTAAAACTGATCAATATTTGTTATCCAGGATGTTATCGGTCAGAATTAATGTAAAACTGATCAATATTTGTTATCCAGGATGTTATCGGTCAGAATTAATGTAAAACTGATCAATATTTGTTATCCAGGATGTTATCGGTCAGAAGTAATGTAAAACTGATCAATATTTGTTATCCAGGATGTTATCGGTCAGAAGTAATGTAAAACTGATCAATATTTGTTATCCAGGATGTTATCGGTCAGAAGTAATGTAAAACTGATCAATATTTGTTATCCAGGGTTTTATCGGTCAGAATTAATGTAAAACTGATCAATATTTTTTATCCAGGATGTTATCGGTCAGAAGTAATGTAAAACTGATCAATATTTGTTATCGGTCAATATTAATCTGAAAATACACACGTGCGCGGAGCACGTCTAACTTTATTGCATAAATACCTATTTTAACTCGAACTAATCCGACCCGCTTTAAGTAGCAAAGAAGAATAGAACAGAATTCTAACTAAAATTGTTAGTGGAGAAACTCGTCCTCGGGTGAGGAGGGCGGTTTTAACTTTTGGAAAAGTCCTTATACCAAGATGGTGGAAATGTTTACATTTCATAATTCGGATTTTCTCTGCTACTTTTTGGAATGCAAGTAATTGTTTCTAGCTGCTATTTTCGGTGTTTCGGTTTTCGGTGTATCGGATAGACAATGGCATTGTGACAGTGCGGGAATGCGCGGTTGTGAAATTTCTGGTCAGTTTTCTGACGTTATACTATAATCAGAGTCATGTCACTTGGCTATATTGACCATTATTACGTCCAATCAAAAGGGCATATGGACAAGTAAGAAGTGGTATCATACCCGACTAGGTGTGTCGTTGGGAGACTGGACAAGGAATCGGCTGTATTAACTGAAATAGATACAGAACGAACTTAAAGGATCCGCTGATCTAAGTATGTTTGTATTGCAAAGACACATTTGTCATGTCTGTTCATGTCCCTAGCGAGTGACCCAAACTGGCTTGTACTTAACGACTGGAAAGTCAACGGTTATTCGCACGGGCCTTCTTGAAAAGAGTGAGAGAGTTATCCCTCGGTCTATAGATATAAATAGACCGAGTTAGAACCCACTCACTCTTTCCAAAAATGCCATGGTTATTCCCCTTATCACATGGCACATTTCAGACAGAGCAAGGTCAATTTTACATATACTAATATCGGTTCATGATCAACAAACAACGTTAGGATAAGACAGTACGTGCCTATCTTCCGCGACACGTCGGTTAGCTGAAAGGAGTCCGTTTTTCGTCCTGAGAATTATTTATCGCCGTATACCACAAGCTAAATGGGAGGTCTATGTTTATGTTTTTAGTGCGATCTACATATTATTGATACTAAGAATCTAAGAAGCACAGAAGTTTGATACTGAATAAATCCGACTTGAGACTCATAATTAGAGACTGACTGTAGTCTCCTGTAGTCTAAGATGGAATATCTTCATAGTTAATGAGAAATAACTTGACAGATTATTGGTTGTACTGAAATGATATTGCAAAGTAATTTTTGAGGTTGTTCAGTCAAAAGGGGAAAGAATGTCACAGATTAGAAACGTGTTTAAACGTCTTTATACAAATATTTTTTTTAAATTCACCAAAAGAGACGGAATCATATATATATGTCATATTTCAGTTCCCTGTATTTATTGTACCTTCGAGATTATCTTAGGTTTCCCAGTATAAATCTGACAACAACAACACGCCATGTTGGGCTATGTTTTTGCCTTTGATCAACAGGATACAGATGGTCTGATAACTAAGTATGCAATATGTTTGGTAACCAATATCATTGACCAAAATGATTCTCATACCAAGTTATATTCTCATACCCAGTTGAATGCAAATGTGACGCCTCTTGATACGAACAGTGTAAATTGAAGAGTGTGATTACAAAAAGGCAGTCAGCAGAGAATAAAGCAAAAAAGACACTTTGTAGAAATATAGTTCTAAAATTGTACATAACCACTTCAAATACTATGTGTATTCCAATATATGTCTCACAGTCCAAAAAACCATATCAATCAAACAGAAACTCACCTAAATTGTAGGTTAACAGCTGATGTACATACCAAGTCTCAACGTGTAGTTTCTTACAAGGCCATGGGCTAAAAAAAACACCCATCATTTATTGGTGAGCCACATAAGTGACAAAACACTAAGAGGAAGCAGGAAAGCACAAAACTGGACAAACTTGTTCTGTCATGCATGTTGTAAACTTTTCATTCAATATAGTTTGTTTTCATATAACCGGCCTTGGTGATTAGAATATTCCCCATGTCTGACTGACATCTTATTCGTGAAAGTTATATTGATAATGGAACAAAATATTAAAAATATAAATATTTTTACTCCAACAATCAGCTTTGCAAGATACTGCAATGAAGAAGAAATTAATATCATACCTGACTTTGGCTTGGAGTGTCGGTCGAAGAGTGGGCGGAGAAGGAATCGGTTACTTGAGCTGAAATAAATGAAACAGACGCTGATGTAAGTTTCCTATGCTGATCAGAGAATTTATGATCACACATTTATCTTGTCTGTACATATGTCACGAGCGAGTGCTAAAGTCTGTCCTAACTGGGCCAACTGTACGAAAATAGTCGTATTGACTTAAACCAACACACAGGTCATACTTTTCCACCACCGGTTAAGCGGACGTCCATTCATAGGTCCTGACATACCAAATCAACGAAAAAACACCGCACTAGTCTGTATTATGTGTGACCTGAATATTATCCACAGGAGATTGATACTAAGAAAATTCAACATGTCGCTCATACTCAGAGAACAAAATGTAGTCTCTTGAACAGACTGTATTTATTTATAACTTTAAATGTGCAATGTCTGTCCGTCCGTCTCTTGCCTTACAACTCGTGAATCGCTTGACGTAGAGACAATGTGTACGTCACTCTTAACACGATAACGGTCTTGCAAGCCAGAATGACATCTCAGCTGACAATTAAACGTTGCTGATACGTTTTGACAAAGATGTAATGTCCTTGCAGAAACGTTGTGATGCAACGTTGTGTCAACGTCAATGTGTCAACGTAAATAGTAGTTCAAAATCACTATAGCTCAACATTACCAAGTACAGTGTTTGAACCGTGGGGCTAAGGACCATCACCAGAATTCCACCATCATAAATTAGGTTGGAAAATGCCTTGGGTATTGGGGGAACGAAGGGAAACTTTTCAGTCTCTATATTTGGAATGAGTAGGATTTAACGTTGATTTTGACCATTTCTATCCTACCGCGACGATGGCTGCTTGTAATCAAGCAGTCTTAATGCCAACGTTTTATAGTGCTGCCTTAATGAAGCATCATGTGGCAGGCAGACATGACACTTCACCCAGTCACATTATCATGACACCGGGCCAACCAGTCCTTGATCTATCCTCTTCACGCTGAGTGTCAAGCGATTAAATAACAAATTCCCTCTGTTAAGTCTTTGTGCGATTCGGCATGGAATTCTAAATTTGGAAAATAAAACATATTGTTTTCCCATGTCATATGAGCTAATACACGGTGTAACGGTTTAGTGCACAATGTACCATATACGTTACTTAGAATAATTATTCACGTCAGCTACTGATGGTTATATAGCCCCTTCTGATCTCAGTTCCCTTTCTACCATCCTCGTGAGCCAGTGAATCGATCGATCTGTTAGGATCGATAGACTGGCGTGGTAAGTTATTCATACGAGTTCTGGATATAAATAGATGAAGGGGTTCCCTCTAAATCAAGCAAGTTGCTTACACCAATCCGTTGCGAGGTATGAGATGGGATAGGTTTGAATTTCATCCCGGACCCAATTGCTTTGATGTCAAGCTCAAATCGACATCGGAAGTCGAAGAAAAAACCGCAGGCCTGGGATACCGACATGCTAATTCAAAACAGCGCGGGAGGGGCGGGGGGATGAACTGTACGAGATTGTATAATAGCGGCATCGACCCAAGAACGCATTCGAATCACCAAAAATGTCCAGGTAAACCCTCTGCGAGGATTTAGCATTTACCGGGACTTGTGAAGATGCCATTCTACAGGCTTTTTAGTGCATGAACACCTTAACTGTTTGACAGGTTTCTGTAATGTTTTGTTTTCATAAGAATTTTACCATGAAACATTGGGTTGGAATTCCTCAGTGGAATTCGAATACATTTTCCTCAAATGTCTGGAAATTTGATGGAAAAATGAAAATATAAGCTTGTAAAAGAACATATGTGAAATGATTTTTGAATTAGATGTTTTTCCAAATTTTGAGACAATTAGCGCTAGCAATTTGGCCTTGTGACCATTGTTGGCATTCTACTGTCTCTAAGAGAATCCTGGTGACACCTGATTTTACTAGAATTTTCGGTTCAGCATTATTCCAGAAAACTATTGAAAACTGTCTGAAGAAAATGACGTTTTAACTTCTTAGAAAATATGAACACCTTTTTTATGAAAATAGAGGCATTTTTCATAGAATTCCGATCTAATCTCATATATTAAAGTAGGATAAAAGCAACATATACACCATACCAATTCCTCCATTATGCAAAATTAAGCCTGTGACACTGAATTTTATCCAGTATTTTCAATGTTGAAGTTTGCTCTACCTTTTGTCGAAATATAACAAACAATTACATTTTATTTTCCAATTGTTTGGAACCGCCTTGAGTTAGTTACTACTTCGCGGCATATAAATTGTTATCCAAGTCAAACTGTATTTAAGTTAGTTACTATTCGTGGCATTGAACAATTATTATCCTATTTTACAGGTATATCATTAAATGAGAAAATCCACCAACCTGAATGCA
>JAVTVY010005030.1:0-38039 GCA_036873755.1 Hanleya hanleyi | reverse complement strand
GGTATGATGTAACATTGGGGAAAATAAACTATATGAAAAAAACTTCTTGTTGTTGTTGTTCTCTCATGTGTCATCCTTGTTGCTGTTGTTGTTCTCTCTCTGGTCTATATCATGGCGTTATGTTAGAGTGTTAAGGTGTAACGACGGGCGTTGACGGGCATCACCGCATTTCGAAGAATTAATGACAATTCCATGGAATATCAGAGCTTCTGAGCTATTTCACCAGGGCGTTGAAGCATTAAGAATGGTGTTGGTGGGCGTTGCTACAAGATGACACCTCACACGGTCCATTTGGACCGCGGATGGTCCATCTCTACATCAAATAACATCCTTCACTGCTAAAAAAGGCCCACTTTCGCTACAACTTGTACTAATGACGTCATCAATGACGTCACAGATGCTATAAATATCCCTGAAATCAGGGTCTATACTCCGAGAGCTACAACATGATACCCCACACGACGCATTCGCAACGCGGATGGTCCATCTCTAC
The DNA here is from genome assembly GCA_036873755.1 of Hanleya hanleyi. Classification (NCBI taxonomy): domain Eukaryota; kingdom Metazoa; phylum Mollusca; class Polyplacophora; order Lepidopleurida; family Hanleyidae; genus Hanleya; species Hanleya hanleyi. Next base: position 37,546 of record JAVTVY010005030.1, on the reverse strand, counting down.
ACCAAATACCTTCCTGCACTGCCCCAAAAGGCTCACTTTTGCTAATACTCCTACTGATGACGTCATCGATGACGTCACAGATGCTTCGGACATGCCTCAATTCGGAATGTACACCCCGAGAGCTACAAAATGACACCTCACACGACGCATTCGGACTAAGGATGGTGCATCTCTACACCAAACTCACCCTCACGCACCCACAAAATGTCCACTTTCGCTATTACTCGTACCGATGACGTCATCAATGACGTCACAGATGACGCGGACACCCCTCAAATCGGAATGTACACCCCGAGAACTACAAGATGACACCTTCCAGGACGCATTCGAACCGTGAATAGCCCATCTCGACCCCAAACACCTTCATGTACTGCCCGAAAATGGCCACTTTCGCTACTACTCGTACCGATGACGTCACCGATGACGTCACAGATGACGCGAACATCCCTCAAATCGGAATGTGCACCCCGAGAACTACAAGATGACACCTTCGAGGACGCATTCGAACCGTGAATAGCCCATCTCGATCCCAAATACCTTCATGTACTGCCCGAAAATGTCCACTTTCGCTACTACTCGTACCGATGACGTCATCGATGACGTCACAGATGACGCGGACATACCTCAAATCGGAATGTACACCCCGAGAACTACAAGATGATACCTTCCAGGACGCATTCGAACCGTGAATAGCCCATCTCGACCCCAAATACCTTCATGTACTGCCCGAAAATGGCCACTTTCGCTACTACTCGTACCGATGACGTCACCGATGACGTCACAGATGACGCGAACATCCCTCAAATCGGAGTGTACACCCGAGAACTACAAGATGACACCTTTCAGGACGCATTCGAACCGTGATTAGCCCATCTCGACCCCAAATAACTTCCTTCGCTGCCCCAAAATGGCCACTTTACTTACTACAACCAACTGCGCATGCGCAGATTAACGCGATATGCATTCAAAAACACACCATTCTGACTCTACCCCACACAAGCTTCACTTTGACACCTCACACGACCCATTCGAACCGTGATTAGCTCATCTCTAACTCAAACACACCCCTACATAGCACCCAAAATGCCTGTTTTCTATACTACGGCCAGACTGCGCATGCGCAGACTATTGAACACGGACGAACCATTAGTGTAGTCAAGTGCTCCTCCACGAGAGCTTCAAAATAAGACCTCACTCGACCCCATTGGACCATTAGGGACTCACCTAGACTCCAACATGTCCACCCTGTATGGGCCTATACACCCATAGCCATGCAGTATAGGCCTATGGGCCTACCCAGGCCTCGGTGACTTTTTTCAAAAATTTCACCGATTCGCTCCGTAACACTTCCTATCGTGTTCTAAATGACGAGACGAGTAAGACGAGACCCCACAACCCTACCGCAAATGTATAGAAGTGGGTTTCCCAGTAGGATAAACATTGAACCTATACCCCAGTATGGGTCTATATGGGGCTCGGTGACTTTTTTCAAAAATTTCACCGATTCGCACGGGGACACTTCCTATCATGTTCTAAATGACGAGACGAGTTAAACGAGACCCCACAACCCTACCGCAAATGCATAGAAGTACGTTTCCCAGGGGGACAAACATCGGTCCTATTCCCTCAGTATGGGACTATATGAGGCTATATCGTACTTTTTCAAAAATTTCACCGATTCGCACGGGGACACTTCCTATCATGTTCTAAATGACGAGACGAGTAAAACGAGACCTCACAACCCTACCGCAAATGTATAGAAGTACGTTTCCCAGGATGGTCCTATACCTCCCATACCCCATATAGGTATTTTCCCGTAATTTAGGATAAAGTCCGTATTCCGTATTTTTTCAGGAAAATTTTTACATACACCCACCCTGGAACTAGGGGAAGATAACTCTGTTGATAGACAAGCCCCGTTAAGCCCGGCGACCTATATACCCTCATACCCCATATAGGCATTTTCCCAGGTTTTTCGATAAAGTCCGTGTTCCGTATTTTTTTCAGGAAAAATTTTACATGCAGCCACCCAGCCATCAAATACCCTTCACCTAGGCTTCACGTTGATACCTCACTCGACCCCATTCGACCATTAGGGGCTCCCCTAGATGCCAAAACGTCTATTTTCATACCCTTGGGCCACCGCGCATGCGCAGAATGACCCTAATTCAACCCCACACCCAGTCCATCAGATGCCCTTCATGAATGCTTCACTTTGATACCTCACTCGATCCCATTGGACCATTAGGGGCTCCCCTAGCTCCAAAAAGGCTATTTTCATGCCCTTGGGCCACCGCGCATGCGCAGAAGGCCGATATGTCAACCCCACACCCAGTCCATCAGATGCCCCTTCACGAATGCTTCACTTTGATACCTCACTCGACCCCATTGGACTATTAGGGGCTCCCCTAGCTCCAAAACGTCTATTTCCATACCCTTGGGTCACCGCGCATGCGCAGAATGCCGATATTTCAACCCCACGCCCAGTCCATCAGATGCCCCTTCACGAATGCTTCACTTTGATACCTCCTACGACCCCATTGGCCCATTAGGGACTCCCCTAGCTCCAAAACCGCTATTTCCATACCCTTGGGCCACCGCGCATGCGCAGAATGCCGATATTTCAACCCCACACCCAGCCCATCAGATGCACCTTCACGAATGCTTCACATCGATACCTCACTCGACCCCATTGGTCCATTAGGGGCTTCCCTAGCTCCAAAACGTCTATTTCCATACCCTTGGGCCTCCGCGCATGCGCAGAATGCCGATAGTTCAACCTCGCGCCCAGACCATCAGATGACCCTTCATGAATGCTTCACTTTGATACCTCACTCGACCCCATCGGTCAACTAGGGGCTCCCATAGCTCCAAAAAGGCTATTTTCATACCCTTCGGCCGCCGCGCATGCGCAGAAGGCCGATATGTCAACCCCACACCCAGCCCATTAGATGCTCCTTCACCTAACCTTCACTTTGATACCTCACTCGACCCCATCGGACCATTTTATCTAGGGACTACTTTTTCTCCGCGGAAGCTTTTTCCCGAGACCGAATCACCGCCAAAACCACGGCCAAACCGCATCACGGCGCATGAATACATTTTTTTTTTTTTTTTTTTGCCGGAACTTTTTTTTTTTTTTTTTTGTCAATGCACACCCTCCCAATAACCCCCCAATGCCCGAGTTGTCTCCCTTGCATCCATAGTGTAGAGATGGCGCCACACCCTCAATTGTGACGTCATTTTTACATCCGGGGGAAATAATAGTTTAGTTGCTGTTATACTACTACTTACATAATTCAGTTAAAAATACAAATTGTCCCACACATCCAAACTCAACCACTGATAATTCATTAAACGAAACCCTGAATAAACCTATTTTAGCTGAAGAGATTCATAGTAATCTGAAGCTTTTAAGACTTAATAAAAGTCAAGGTGAAGATACTATAAGTAATGAACTACTTCGAACTACAATTCCGTTAATCATAGATCAAACGATCAAACTATTTAACATGGTACTAGACAGTGGTCACTTTCCAGATGCATGGTCAGCATCTACTATTATTCCCCTACACAAAAAAGGCAGTAAAATTGACCCGAATAATTATCGGGGCATTGCTCTTAGCAATGTTTTAGGCAAACTATTTGCGAAAATCATAAACACCAGGCTTACAACCCATCTGGAAACTAACGATCTTCTAAGTCGAAATCAAACTGGCTTCCGTAAAGATTATCGTACAACAGACAACATATTCACACTCCGCACTATAATTGATAAATATCAATCCAATAAGAAACCAGTTTATACATGTTTCGTTGATTTCAGGAAAGCTTTTGACTCTGTCAACCGCGATCTTCTTTTTGACAAATTAAAGGAAAAGGACATAAATGGTAAAATATTCTCCATACTAACATCTTTATATGATAACATCAAGTATAAACTCAAGGTCAATGATGAAATGTCGGACAGTTTCCAATCCTATATAGGAGTTCGACAAGGGTGTAGCATATCTCCAACACTCTTCAATATATTTATCGATAACATAAAAAACTTTATACCACAGGATTCTGATCCCGTTCAATTGAATGGATTCAATGTATCACATCTTCTATTTGCAGATGATCTTATGTTAATGTCCGAATCGCCTGAAGGACTACAAAGATGCCTGAACAGTCTAGACATATTTTGTCAAATTAATAAACTAAACGCAAACTTTGAAAAAACAAAAATTGTTATATTCAAGAGAGGACCTAAATGTGTAGATCACAGCTGGCGATTAAATGACACAGAATTAGAAATTGCAGACAGTTACCAATATCTTGGAGTGACTTTTTTCAGAACTGGAAATTTTAATGAATGCACCACTATGTTAGGAAATAAAGGATTACGTGCATCTTATGCCCTGCATAACAATCTAGAACATAGAAATATCCCAATAGATATTTCTTGTCATTTATACAAAACTTTAATAAAGCCAGTTATATTGTATGGTTCGGAAGTATGGGGGACAGATTATCTACTTAGAAAAAACACGGACACTTTAAATCCTGAAAAAATTCAGAATAGATTCTGCAAAAGACTTCTAGGGGTTCATAGAACAACGAATAATAATGGTGCTAGAGCAGAATTAGGGATATATCCATTGATGCTTGACATTGCTGTAAGGGCCATAAAATATTATGATTATATTAACAGTTACCCAGACAGGATAACTTATCATGCCTTAGAAGCACAACGCAAATTATGTCAGCATCGAACTGGTTGGCTGTACAAACTTACTAAATATATCAACGATACGTTAGGCCTAGATCATAAACAATGCTCTCAATCACAAATAATACAAGCCCTAAACTCTCACTTTGAATACCAATTCAACCAATCTATGCAGGACCATGCTGATGGATCAAGTAACAAAATGAGAACATATCGTATATTAAAAAACAATATTAAGTTAGAGGAATATCTGCTTCTGATTCCAAAGTGAGAACATTCCTAGCAAAACTACGTCTCAGTAATCACAAACTGAAAATTGAGACTGGTAGACATACGCGTCCAATCACACCTGTGGAGCAACGCTTATGCCCCAAATGTAATATAAGAGAAGACGAATTCCACTTTGTTATGCAGTGCCAAATTTTCAATATTGAGAGAAAAATTCTTTTTGACAAAATAAATGAGACAAATATTGTCTTTGGTACTTTGACACCGGATGGTAAATTTGTGTATTTATTAACCAATAATGATCGCCTTCAAATAAACCTGATTGGTGATAACCTGTACAGTTGGTACAACAAGAGACTTGACCTACTACCATGATATAATGTATATATGTAGTAATGTATGCATTCTGTTTGAATGTTCATGGCTATATGTAGCCTACATATTATGTTCAGTATACTTGTAGTCTAGTACAGTGTCAGCTCAATAAAAGAGCTACATTTATGAATACCTATGATATGACGGAACGTAATACTGTATTTCTGACTTCATTGGTATTCTTGTTCTTAACCCTATATTTGGGGTAAGCATTTTACTTTGTTTTGTTTTGTACTCTGCCCTGTACCGGGTGTTTGGTGCAATAAACTTGAACTTGAACTTGAACTTGAACTTGGCTGGCGATGACCTCAAGCAGCTCAGTGAAAACAAAATGGCGGTTTGCATTTCTGCTGAGCAGGAGGACAAACAGAATTTAACTTTACCAGACTATATCAGCTTCTATGAACATCGTCGGGACATTAGAGGACACCTGATTTTATACTGGATAAAGGTATGGTTCCGGGAAACACTGGATTTCACGTTCAGGTTTTCCCATGTTGTTGTTGTTGTTCTTGTCGATCATTCGTCGGACCAGAACTCCCCACATCGCCCCCACACAATCAAATATGTTCGTCCCGAATATCATTAAAATTTAACAACATCTAATTTTGAATATATCTACAGATAAATGATAAATTGGTTAGGATATAATGTGTATCCTTCTCGAAGTTAAACGTCCATAAGAACCATTGTCCTTCAGTAGAATGTCCAGAGTGAGGGTAGCACAATTCAATTTAGGAAACAGTGTTCGAACATCACTTGGACGATAGTTTGGCACATTTATAATAACATCGTGTAGCAATAAACTTTGAAAAATTAACACTGAAGTTCATTTCTTTCTATTTACAGATGTAGAAGTCAGCTTCTTTCTGTTTGGGTGCCCTCCTCACGCATCACTCTGGCTCGTGAATCTTGCACCCAGGTGGCACTTAGTTCGTGGACTGCCCCATCTGGAAGATCAGCTCTCTCAGAACGCATAATGGCGCTCACTCCCGGGGGACATGCTGCATGTGTCGCATAGGTTCACGTGATCTTTCGATGGCCTGTCTTCTCACAGTCCTCAGGTGGCTGGTGGGGAAGGTTTCAGAGTATAGACTCAGGGCACCAAGAAAGAAGATCCTGGGGTCACTATGTAAAAACTGATGACCTCAAGCGGTGGTTCTTCCGGGTGTATAACCTCTGCGTGTTGTAGACAATGGCAGGTGGAATCGTCTGCAAATGATAATGGACAGGTTGAGGTGATACTGCAGTGAGCGGAGTAAGTTGTGACAAGTGTTGTTGGTGGTGACTAGACCCCCTGAGACCCTGAGACATGGGTGTTACATGGGTAGCAAATAAGGTGATGAGTGGTTCTGTTGTTCATGGTGGGGGTGCCACAGGGTCGATGTTGGGCACCTCCCTCTCTTTTTCCCCTGTGATTCCAGGTGTTGTGTCGGTGGAGCTACTAGAGGAACTTGATGATGAGCAGGATGAGGATGAAGACGAAATTCGTCGAATCCGAGACCTCTTGGCTGGATGTGGAGTGATGGCGTTACCTCTCGGGTCCTCCAAATGGGCCATGGCGATGGGACAGGGGACAGGGGACTGCCAGGGAGATGGTGTGGTTTTTCTTGGAGGTGTTGTCCAATTGTACCGGCCAGCTTTTCAGGAGGGTTTTGGTCGTTGTCCGTTTCAGGTTGGTTGGTACTGTCTGGGGTGGTTCTCTCCTGTTTTGAGTTTCATAACCCCCGGATGGTTTAGGTGAAGGTGGTCTGCTCACTGTGTAGGACTTTTGCACTCTATTTGGGGATGTTATAGTCCCGGGGCATATCTAGGCTCACTACTGATCTTGGTCGGGCTGCCAGCTTGACAGATGGCCTTTCCTCTCGACCACTTGATTGATGGCGTCTCACGGGGCTGTGTGGAGAGTATCCCATATGTGGTCTTCAGTGGCTACCTGTGACCTGGCATCATATCTGTCAAGATGCCTTTTGGGCATTTTCATCCTCGAGGCAGGTACCGCATATGCACTCACTACACTGGACGATGGGTCCATGTGCGTCTTTTCTGTGCTTCTCTAGTTGTCGTCTAGCCTGAAAACGTTTGGTGCAAATGGGGCACTTCCAACGTCTGCATGGGGGTCATTATCACGAATCTGTGAATAACATAAGAGGAACCTTACTTAATAGAGCCACCTATGTTAAATGTTTTGATTTTTCTTTTTGTTTTCTACATCAACCCAATTCTATGTCACTACTTTGTCTTTTGTGTCCTTTTCAACCAGTTTGGTGCAGAACCATGATATGGTTTGAGTCTGTTATGGTGCACCACTTTCGATTTAGCAGCAGGGGCCTTCTGTATCTGATAAACTAAGTCTGATAGTCGGTCAGTCACGAGGAATGGTCCAGTCCATGGTTTCTGCATCTTTGGAGAAATCCCTTTTCTTTCCCGGCCTTGAAGATGTGTTGATAAGTGCGGCGGTCATAGACTCGTTTCTATACCTATCACTGGCAGCCTGCGTGTACTGAACCGTCCACAGCTTTTCCCTAGTTTCCTGCACATAGTCCACTTCACTGACTTCTTGTTTTACTTGTGGTGGTGGTGGTGGGACATACAGAAGGTCCGATGGCAGCGTAATTTCACGGCCGAACATCATCAGATATGGGGAAAAACCAGTGCTTTCATGTCGTGATGATCTGTAGGCTAACATCAACATGGGTAATGTCTCATCCCAGTTCCGTTGGTCAGTTGCAACAACTTTTCTGAGCATTTCCTCCTGAGTCCTGTTGAAGCAATCCACCAGTCCGTCACTTTGTGGATGATATGATGTCATCCTCGTTTTGGCGATTTCCAGTTAGTCACACAGTCCCTGGGACAATTTAGATTCAAACTGAGCGCCCTGGTCAGAATGAATCTCAGAAGGTAGACCAAATCGTCAGAAGAATTCATCCATGACAATGTTATTAATGGTTTCTGCTTCCATGTCAGGCATTAGGAATGCCTCTGTCCATCGCGTGAAGTAATCAGATAGTACTAGAATATATTTATTCCCCTGTCTAATCTCTGGCAGAGGTCATAAAATGTCAAGAGCAATCCTCTGTAGGGGTCCTCCTGCCAGATACTAACGTGCGATGAACTTCTTTATTGAAGCTCTACATGCTTGGCATTCCTCGCATTTCGTGATCCACTCTGTTACACCTTGTTGGTAAGGGTAATGTCCACACCTAAAGTAGGTGTGGTTGAAAACAGGCATGGGTTTGGCTCTTCGGCTATAAATAGTTGTAAAATCTTCGCCACAAACCCTATAAAAGTATAAATTTTCATACCATTGCCATTATTTCAGAAAACAAATCAGCTATTGAAATTGAAAAGGAAAGGCGCGCGATCCTCCTTAAAACCCCTTCAATGTTTCTGGAATACTCCACAAAATGTATGAAAATGTGTCAATTTCGACCCAAAAGCCAAAAAAAATGAATGAAATGATTTTCTTGTTATGCATGTGAAAGTATTTCCCGTCCAACACGCATTTTAAAAAGGCGAAAAAAGGTGGTCGACGTACTCGTTTTTTTTGGTGTAAAATTGTATCGTCATGAGAGAATCGTCATTTGGCCTGCCATATATTTACTTCCCGAGAGGTTAACTCTGTAGTGGCGTGTAGGCGCAATTAACCAGCAATTGTTATATGCCCATATGGAGGAATGGGGACGTCGAACAGGATGATATTTTAGATATCAGTTAGTAAAGAGGGAAGAATTATCATACTGTCAAATACGGGTGACCTTCTCTATTATGAAATTAGGAAGGGACCGCTTTGTGCTCATAGCTATGCGAATCTGGGAGTGGTTGCGAGTTTCGCAGTATGCAAAACTCGCTTGTAATATCACTTTCCCCCAACCCCATCTTTGTTTTGGGGACTTTTGCTCACAAATCAGGAATTTAGGTGCTCCAGACATGCCAGATGAATATCAAAGAGTTACAGTTTGACCGATACACTTAAACACATGTACAAAGATCGGAAATGTCGTCCAGCTTTCGAATGAGACATGAGAAGCCAATCATATGCAAAAATAGAGGAATTCAAGCCAAATTGTCAATTATTTTGCATTCCGTCTTTTCCAAGAGATTGGGAAGTGGGAGTACAAACTTGGAGAATAAGGGATCAAAACCAGAATAATATTCTCTCATTCACTTTAGACATGTTAGATCAGGGTGTAGATGTGATCTGTATTAAAAATTAATCATTTTGACATATACATTGATAATAATGAGACATACAGGGCACAGCACTAATCTTACCATATATACCAATTCAAGGGGAGGTAATTCTGTATAGGTCTAAACAGTATGCCAGGCCAATACTATTATACCATGTAGTATGCATACAATCGAAACATTTCTGACAAAGATAAATGGAATATATGATCCTTTGCAATACAAGTTCATTATAAGGTTTAAATCAGTCACCCTCAAATGCAGGTTCTTGATGCATAAAACCCTCAAAAATGCAGGTAGCAAACGTAACGCATGGTGTGTCCATGGTAGCGATATAGTATGGTGATTGCACATGATGTATGCAAATGGACGCAGTCATTTTTGTACACACGCCACTTGATTGGTGCAGTGGTACATGTACAGTCTGAGCAATTCCAAACAACCTTTGGGATTTACATTTCTAACATTTTGATCATGTTTTCATTCTATTTGACATTTAAATTAACATGTTATGTGGTGAATTGCATATAGTTTGGTGTCCCTGCTACATGCGCAAATTGTGGAATATTATCTGTTCTGTTGTATTTTCCAAATCTCTGTATATCAATATTATCCCAGCTCATTGCAGCCATGAACTGACATCTTTTCCAAATTGGTTTGTATGTCACACTTTGGTACCCCTAATTCATGGAATGACCCACGACGACTATACGGCATGGTCATGCATCTAGCCATGCAAGTAGCCACTTTAAAACTGGCTATGGTAGAAGAAATATAATATAGTTTGTGTTAATCATTTATGGTGGTCGCTTCCCACTAGACAATCATGACAATCCAATAAATATGTTTAAGAATGAAGTGACAGAGTATAGTAACACAGACATGAAGTAAAAAATCAGAAGAAAAACACTATACGTACGGGGATCTACAGTACCGGGGTTAGGTGAAGTATACGGTGGCCAGTAGGGGACATTCATATTTTTTACCTTTTAGGTGTTTTTCTCCAACTTTTTCATGTTTTCCTTCGACTTTTCCGTGTTTTCTTTCGACTTTTTCGTGCTTTCCTTCGACTTTTCAGAGTTCTTGTTCAAATTTTCTGTGTTTTCTTTCGAAAACATCGCGAAATGAAAAAAATTGTGAGGGCTATTCCAGAAGAAAAGACATGGGGGGGGGGCGGATGGGAAGCCTTTTTTTTCTATGGGTGGTCGTGTTAAAATGAAATCCAGTTCTGTGGGTGGTAGGATTAATAAAGAAATGGATTCTATGGGTGGTGGGTAAATAAAACCAATGGTGTCAATGTCTGGTCGTTGTTTTCATTCATTTATTTATTAAAACACTACCCGAAGTGTTGTCTGTTCTTTTGTATATGTAATTTCTCGCTGGCAACCCTCGTATCTTCCTGGAAGTTCCTGATCGTCTCATTCAGTCACCTCCGTGAAAAGCGCCCTCTTGGGAAGAATGTGCTCTTTTCATTTTTTTTCGTAAAGTTACTAGCAATAAGTTGATTTACGAATTAAATTTGTTCCCAGAGCCTTAAAAATTGCATTAGCACAAAATAATGTGAAAGCTGGTCGTATATTCGCATGTGGCGATATATACAAATCTTCCCGTTGAGTACCGAGGCGAAATTTTGCTTCCATTTTCTTCCGACCTTGCTGACGGTCTGTTCGACTGGCATGACTGTTGAGCATCAAATTCAATATGAAATCCGTCAGAATTTTTTAAAATTCAATCAATTTGGCGGCATAATTTTCAAAGCAGTGGTTTCAACGATATGGATCAACTAAAAAATCTGAACGACGAAGGACATAATTTACGCTTCAAAAAAGCAGTTGACACGGTCGGCACGGTCACAGTGAATAACTCCGAACCTGTTGATCTGGCGACATCAGCAGTAAATGATGATAATGATGAACCAAAACGCAAAAAAAACAGCGTTCGCATGCCTTTTCTTGCATTAAATTTAATGCCTTTTCAAGGTCCTACAGTGATTATTCAAGTACCCAATTCAAGCCAATTTTAGGAAAACGGACGTGTTCGAATTATCTTTTTTTGACGCGAGAAGCTAAATGGCGGACTTCTTCATCTTTGATCGTTTTTAGTGAATTATCCATTGCGTCTTGCATTTCCTATCATTATTTTCTCTCTTTGGAGAGCAATGCATTCTTCCTGCTCTTTAACCATGAAATTAGGTTCGAGTAATTGACCGCAATGATCGGCTGACAATGAAGAGATTAGCTTCATCGGACGCCCGGCCAATTTAAAATCACAAATTCGCATACATTAGTACATACGTGACAAGAGCATATTCTGTCACTTAGACATTCTGATATTTTCTTTATTTTCTCTGCAGTACATACTTGAAACCTTGCAGAATTTTTGTCACAGCCGACAAGACTATGTCCAACTATCCCGGTTTCGCCAATGATGTCAAAGGGGAAAATATATAAACGATCTAATGAAGAAACACAGATTACGTCATTTTCAGATTGAGAATCAAACCTAATAATTTCTTGACTGCTCTTCATAGGGAAATATTGTGGAAGGGCTTTTCAAACTGTTTTTGTCAATAAAACGAACAGCAAATTAATCAAGCGCCTGACACTATTTAAAGTCCCATATCAGGGCCAACTCATGTGAGACCCATATCAGGGCCAACTGATCTGAGACAATACAATCTTCCCAGCTGGAAGGAGCTCATCCCGCCCGATAATATCGGCTAAACGAAAGACATGAATTGCTTGACCTTTCTAACAATTCACTGTATCCATTCGTTCCTTGATTAACAGATGTATTAAAATACTTTCACAGAATTGGGTGGGGTCAGTAGAATGAAAGTTTCAACATGCCACGTGTTGGTTGAACATTTTCCGCCATACGGAGTTGCAATAACATCACGTGATCAAGCCTTGGATAGCATGGCACGTGGGCCAAACTTGCGCTTGTTCACGGTTCCCGCTTCAAAATATATTCAGCTAACACGACGTCAATGTATTATGCCTTCGTAAAAGTGAGATCAGGACTGTCATGAAAATAAAAAAAAAATGTTTCAAACCTGAAAAAGAATTCCCTTTTACCTCTCTCCGATCGTTATTCTGGCTTGAAATATGGCTCGACTGCAGCTGTTCTGTCATTTATTGGCTATACACTCACCTGTTTACCCAGTTTTATTCAAGTATATTTTGGCCTAACATGATCAGCATCAATCCACAATTACGTTTTAATTAATCTGAAAATTGGATCGATCTGTTTCAGATGTATCTATGCTTCATTTGAAAATATAGTAGAATAAATGTAGGTTTATTCCATTTATTAAACGGCCTATAATCTCGGGCTATCTTACGTAAACGTCTCTTCCGACATTCAACTGTTGTGTCAATAATCAGATCACAAGTACCGTAATTTCTTCACTAATACTGTAAAAAAAACTCACCTCAATTACGTTATTTTATTGCAAAAGAAATTTGGTTTATTAAAAACCGTATGTATTTCTATTCCGATTTTCCACTTCAGTTGCTGCCTTGTTCACGTCAGCTCTTTTTATCCAGTCTTTAAAATCTAGCAAAGTCAGTCATTCATCGTTAAATTTGCACTTTCCAGACGTTTTCAATTTTTGATATCAGAACAGATTACCCTAATAATTCATCTTCCAAATTTAATTCGAAAACGGCCGATTTCCCCCCTGTCGTGATTTTTTCCATCCTAATAAACGAAAACGAGCATTTTCAATATACTCGTGAAACAATAAATTCGAACACTCCTGTTTTCATCGTGGAGTTCGTGCCGCTGAAAGTAAAGTGAATATGTTACTCAGAATAATTTCTGTACAACTAAATCGTGACTAACGATACGCGTTGACACAGAAATAAAATACAAAAGTTCAGTTTTTGTGGTTGCGAATTCTCCATATATCATAGAACTATGATGAGAAGTCCCTAACCGGGTTCTCATTAGCAGGAGGTTGGAGGCGAAAATGCCCGTCAACTGGCCATTTTGAGGCACCTACGAGATCAATAGAAAAAAAATTAACGGCAATTCGAATGATATTTTCGATGTCTCATTTTCTTTAATAAACAGATGATATGGAAGGACAAAGATATAAATGTTTCCCTCTGCTTGTCCCTGTCAGGGCTTCGGCGTAATAGTTAGTTTGTGCACAACTATGTCGAGGGAGCCATTATTTCATTTCTTCGGATGTGCATGATGTGTCTCATACATTTTGACTGCAGAAAGGGAGAAGTTGAGTATTTCATTTGTGCTACGGGGAGATGTCAACAGACATGGATGCTGGTGTTTTATTCGCTCACCAATCCAGAACTAACGTTTCCATGTAATAAAATGACAAACGTCAGTGTTTCCAACAACATGATAATCCAGTTTATAATCAACGAGGAATCAACTTTATGGAGCGGACGAACATAAAATATGCACCCTCGCTGGGTCAGTCACATTGACATCTCACGAGTGACGTTGTAGACAACCCGATCATCATTGCAGGAATTTAGAGGTTTAGTTTTTATGTATTTTCAATCCTTGACAAGCTGGACATTTCACTCTTTACTTCGTGTTTGATGGATAATGAACCAAACGTCGGCATAGCCGGGAAATATGGTCGACTGACTGCAGGCACGTGTCGCAATACTGTCGGGCTACCATCCCTATTGCGGTAATGGAAACTTCCACTGACCCGGTGTTGTAATCCCACAAGGCTTCCTGACGAATCGAATTGGAAGAGTTCACTTTCAAAATAGGGAAGTAAGGCACAAAAGTTTTCAACACGCATATCGCTTTTCAACAAAATCAACGTGAGGGCAGATTTTTCTTTCGTTTCGTAGACCATATTTTCTTTGTATTTCATTCTTGAAACTTACTCTGGCGGACAAATTCACGACCTACACAATTTAATGATAATAACTACACAGGGACTGCTTGAAGTTGAAGAAAAAGAAAAAAACATTTACGGCGACAGATGGCTGATAAAAACTTTTGGGTTGGTAGCTTTTCGATGGGGAGGGCGGGTTACGCCAACTGACATATTTTAAGGATGGCCCTGAGTCTCTTAAATGAACGATGATAGAGATATCAAACATAATACACGGTTTAGGCCAGAGCATATGTACAGGAGCGACGGATGGAAAGGGGAAACACAACAGGAGACAGAAACAACGATCGTCAGTGGAGTTTTTATTCCATTTTGCTGGACTGCCAACCATACTTACCTATTACAGTAAAATTCAAGCACTTTCAAGGACGTACGGGAAAAAATTCTAACTTTCAAGGCCTTGAATTTTCAATATAAAAATTACAAACTTTTATGGACCCGTGCGAACCATGAAAAAATTAAAAATATTGGCCCGGGAAGTGATCTCCATAAACAACAACAACAACGACCATGGTAGGAGGCCAACCGTTTTTTTGTTGTTTTTTTCTATGGGTGGTGGGATGCCTAGATAATTGAATTCTGTGGGTCCTTGTTGTGGCAGTAAATTCATTTCTATGGGTGGTGGGTAGTAAAAAACTCGCCCATCCGCCCCCCCCATACCTTTTTTTCTGGAATAGCCCTGAACAGAAAACTGTAGTGACGAGTCACTTGTCATATACATTTTTTCTGGTTTGTATTTTTCCAGTTTCGGAATGTACCATGACAGTTTGCTAGACTGTCACCTTGTTTGTGTCTTTGTAGCTAGTAGAAATCTTGCAGCCATTGTCCTTGACTGGATTAGTTCAGTTCATATAGACATGTGTGGGTTGTGAAGTTTTTTAACTGAAGAGTGCATTGCACAGATAAAGGATAACAATGGTCTGTCTGGGTACCAAGTTGAGTATAGACAGGATGCTTTTCAGTAATAACTAGGCCTAAACAATAGAACCTTACATGAAAGATTCACCCATGTTTATCGTTACGGTAATCCCTATAATAATTCAATCACAGGAAGTGAAGTTTCCCACCATAAAATCTGGGAGAGCGGATCAAATTCAGTAGAACAGGAAGTTGACAAAGCGGTTCAAAATCATGCATATAATCCTTTATTTCTTCACTATTTCTATGATTTTAGTGGGTGATCAAAGTTATTAGAAACACTGATTTTTTTCCAAAATTGGGGGCAATTGAATTTTGATAGGGTGATTGAATTATTAGAGGGATTACCGTATGTTCTTCGTTAATTGATTATTTTCTGTCTTGAGCAGCCCGTCCAATCTCCAGTTTCTTTCTCCTCCACTTCTCTCCACATTACGTACATGTTTGATCATTGATTATAATATCCTCCATTGCTTTGTGGATCTGATCCATTTCGTCATCATTATCACATATGTTATGGCTGTCACTTCTGGGCTAGGCTGTAGTGTACAAAGCATGCTTTTCATGATCTCAATACTAAACTGATGCATAGAGGGGGTTCCATAGCACACATATTGGGGAGGCGGGTGGGCCGGGGGGGGGGGTATAATAATGCAGGCCTGAGAATAAGTTATTATTCAGTGTGTGGGCATGTCAGTGAGATCATTTCTGTTATCTAGCCTTGGTCAGGATGGAGAAAATAAGTATGATAATTTTGACACCCGCAAGACTGAAAATTTCACTTCTATACATGTAAGTATATATGTGGATGTCAGTCCCTTGTGACTGCAATATCCAAGGGGGAAATAGAGCTAGAGCCTTGAGATTTCACACAAAATGAATTCAGTCCTCTTCACGTGATTGAATATACAATGTATATAGTCATAGTAAATTGATCGATTACCAGATATGATGTATATTAGACATGTAAGTATGTTTTATGTTGCATTATAATTGAACAATGTTGCTCGCTTGTGTTGTCGTATGACCTACCGGTAAAAAGCTTCATTACCTTTGCACTGTGCCAAAAAATTATTTTGCTATCTGCATGTTAAAGGTTATACAAAATGGTCTCAAAATCTGCTACTTTTTTGTGCTAAATTGTTGTAGAGGTGATTATATAGACTTGTTTTACATTTTTGTATGTTTTCAAACTGCCCAAGGTTGGAAATAGCAGCAGTAAAGTGCGACAATTTCACGCCCCTTTCAAAACGGCGAAAGCTGTGATCGCTTGACCTGTGACGTCACAACCTGATTACGATCTCGGTCAAATGCCTGTTGTGACGTCAAAATGTCAGCGACATCACGCTAGAACTCCCACAGTTGGGTGAATCTTCCGTAGCAACGCCCGAACGGCGCAATCGTAATCAGGTTGTGACGTCATGCACCGGAGGTCATGGCTGCAATACGTTTTCTCCCACATTTGTGCTATTCGTGTCCTAAAACCCACTTCGACGACATTGTTTGGAACACTACCGGGTATGTTTTAATGCAAAGTAGTATAGAGTCATTTGGTATAACCTTTAAATACGAATTGATAGGTTTATTTGTATGTAATTATTTTTGTCTTGCGTTGTATGCACAGGTCAAAGTTCAATAGTTTAATCATGGTTCCAATTCGTAAACGGACAGGTTTTTTTTTTGTATCACCGGCAAGGACTGAACGAAGTGTTTGTTAGACCATTTCACATGTTATTTTCATGCCTTCAGTTTCCCGTTTGGCAAGTCGCACTCCACAATCTGTGTTTGTCCAAAATTTGTACATAAAACTTTGTTACCATGAAAATATTGTTCCTGATAATCATATGTGATAATTGAAGGCTGTGGATTTGAAATGAATCTTGAAATAGTTCCAAATATTAGCCATTCCATGAGCTTTTGATGTACCGGTACATATATGACTGTTGAATATTCACAATGTGAGAGAGGAATTTCTTCTCCATGAAAACCAGTCTGTGAGAGCTAATTAGACAGGAAAGCTTCGACCATTCAACACTGTGCCATTCCCAGCCTGTCAGTTGTTTTACAGAAAGACCCAGATACTGGACAGTTCTGAACAGGAGTAGAACTGAGCAGAAATATCAGGCCAGTACAGTTCTATCTGGAAACTGAGAAGTACTGTATGGCAGTACTGCTCAGTTTCTGCGAAGAACCGCTCAGTTGGTGAGTGCATAGCGACTGCTTGGTACCAGTAACTTAAAGGTGAAATGCAAAGGTTTTTGGATTCTCAATTTTTACCTCTTGGGCAAAATTTGTTCAAAGGCTATTCTCGGCATCACGTACGTCCATACGTCTGTTCGTTTCTGATTTGTCATTGCCATCATATCTTGAGAATGACTATGCCTAGGAATACCGAACTTACATCACACATGCAAATAGTCACAGAGCAGAAGCCCATTGAAAATCAGCGAGATTGACAATGTGTCAATTTATCATGAATTGATTGTTATCACCATATTTCAAGAATGATACTTCACACATATGTATACGGTCTTAAAGCAGAAGCCTATGAAAAATTGGTGAGATTGACCTATATTCTCTGGGTCACAGGGTGAAATGTGTCCATTCATATCTGGCTTATTACCATCATATTTCAAGTATAACGCCAATATATATAGACTTACTAAACTTACACTAGACACTCATCACATTGTAGAGTACAGCCAAAATTGTCCCTAGGGTATTGTCATCATGTACGTACACACGTTCGTGTTTTCTCATTACCATCCTACCTCCAGAATGAGTACACCTAGCTAGGTACACCAAACTTACATCTGACATGCAGGACGTCACAAGACAGAAGCCTATCGAAAATCAGTGATATCGACGCAGTTTCTGGGGTCACCAGGTCAGATTATGTCAATTTGCCACCATTTATAATTGTCGGAAAAATGATCGCCTGGGAGCACCAAACTGACATAACATATGCATGTGGTCATAAGGCAGAAGTGAGTGACCTACATTTGGGGTCACTGTGTTAAAGTTATTCCTGTTTTCACCTATTGGTTATTATCTACCATAATTCATGAATTATTATGCCTAGGCTAACTGGCCTTACATTGGGCACAAATGTGAGCTTAGTCAAAATTGGCATTGGAGTATTGTCATCATGTGTGGACATAATATGTCCATCAATGTCTATCATTACCGTCATGTTCCAAGAATATACAGGAGTACACCACATGGGCATGTGATCATGGTACAGTTTCCTTATAAAAATTAGTCACATTGACCTATATTTTCTGATTCACTGAGGTTAAACTGTCAATTTTGTCACCAATTGTTTATCATTAACTGCTTGTTCTTCAACAAGGGCCCAATTTTAATATCTCCAAGGCTGAGGGGTTCTCAGTGCTTTGCACGGTTCATGTTATATTTTATATAGGTAGAATGATAGAAATGTTGGTCTCGCTTGGTCCAATTTGAAGTAGTTGTCCGCCAGAAGCTTTTTTGAAAGTTGGTACCCCAAGCCCAGCAGAATTTCGATTTGCAAACCATTATCGTTATTAGCTAGCTTTTCTTGTTATGCCTGAGTGTATTACAGAACATGTAGATTAGAAGAACAAAATGTCCTCGTTTTGTAACCTATTTCTCGTCCCTCTCAGGTTGTTTCTTTTTTCAATCAATTAAGTTATTGGAAGATATATTTGTCATTTAGAAAGTGATTGTAAAACAGTATTTTCGTTATTTTGGGATATAGAGAGCCAGCAAGGGGTGTTCTGTATGAGAAATGAAATATTTTGAGAACTGAGTCTAATTCCCAAGAACACAGAATAAATGCTTTGAAACAGGAAAAATTAACTTGAATTCTGTACCAGAAACAAAGATTGCCCAATAACAATGTACAACAATATCCCCTTCATACATTGCAGTATATCGACCCATCATGTAATTAAGACATGAATTTAGATTGTTGTACATGTATATTGGCCCAAAATTACATTATCTGTATATTAAAAGATTTCCCTCACTTTGAATATATAACGACACTTTGAAAAACTGCTAGAAGCAGTGAAACTAGTTAGCGAAAAATTATCAATTCGAGTTTGTCACGACTTTCTTCTAATACATATATCTCTCTCTCTCGGGTGTCATTTGACGATGCCTTTTTTCGCCCTATCCACCTGAACCCTTGTAGAACTTGCTAAAACAGGACCAATCACATTCATAATTGACACACAAGATATTTCCATTGGACACCTCATTATGCAACAGACCATATGGGTACAGAGTGTACAGGACTAATTTACAGAATAGCACCAATGTAAGGTATTGAAAAAGTTTAATTTTTTTATCAGTATTGAACATATTAGTTTGCTACATACTTGAAAATAGTTGGTTTGAGTGTGTGTTGGCATATTCTCAGATGTTTGACATGCAAATTAATATTGTGTACAATTATATTTGGAAAACGGATTTTTCTGTTGCAGAAAATGTTCACAAAGCCGAGGTATAAATTGTGAGTTCTTTGAATCATCCGTATAATCTCCGCCATGTCTAAAATTTGGAAATGTGTACCAAAAAAGTTTAGTCTTTTTTTATGCAAATCAAGTCTTACTGTAGAGATTTACATGTAGTCCTTAGTTTGTGTTAATTACATTCCGAGATTTAGGCTTATTTTTTTTCTTAGCATGGTTTATTTGAATGTAAATACATATATGGATTATTAGAGATTATCGCAATGCAGCGTCTATATAAATTTGTGATATTTTATCTTTGGGGTTTGATTTTACTCAGGATGGATTCATCAAATTATATTGGTTGTTTTAACACCGTGTGTATTATATGTACTAATATGACACATTTACATGTTACTGAGCAAATGCTGATAGATGGGCAAGCCTATTGTGTACAATAACATATTTACTTGGCAGAAATATGCAATTATATTTATATATATATATACCATCTTCACAAGTCTAGGTAAATCCTAAATCCTTGGAGGCTTTACCTGGACTTTTTTGTTGATACAAATGAGTTATCGAGTTGATTCCTCTGTTCTACAATCTCATACATTTCACACCCCCCCACCCCGCGCTTGTTTTGAATTCGAATGTCGGTATCCCAAGCCTGTGGTTTTTGTTTCGACTTCCAGTGTCGATTTCATCCCGACATCAAAGCACTTTGGCCTGTGATGAAATCCACACCAGACACATCTCCTACCTCGCAATGGATTGGCATGATCCGCTAGCTTAGTGCGTTCACCGATTGGTTTAATTTACAGGAAACCCCCTTGATCTATTTATATCCAGAACTAGTACGAGTAACTAACCGAGCCAGTGTATCGATCCTAACAGATCGATCGATACACTGGCTTGAGAGGATGCTTGGCTACAGGCTAGTACTAGGCATCATCAAGACATCCTTTTGATTGCGACTATTTTTGCTTAACCTGGGGCTAGAAGCTGTACAAGAAGATAACTGATTAACATATCAAATGTATTTACATTAACTCCCTCTGTACCGACATTTTTGACGGTTCCAAACCAGTATCGACAATGTCGGAACATGACTGAAGCGAAGATGTACTTATCATCACCTTCATAGTTTCATAGATACTCCAAGCTTTTGATCAAGATAAAATATGCTGAAAATAGTTGTATAGAAATTCTTCATTTCTGTATGCCAATGACAGGCAATCATTGAACATTTTTCTTGTTGTACTACTACTACCAACACAGTACAGTATTAACCAATACTGGTAACCAACGTATGATGGATACAGGTTTTCAAAGATAACCTGGCTACCCTGCTTCAGCCTCTGTCTTCCAACAATACTTGCCATTAACATGGTCTGTATGTTCACAAACAGTTATTTATCCAGGCTGTCTGGTTTCATTCTCCTCTACCTGCACAAACCTACTCGCTCGCCATCGGGGTTGCTCCGGCAAGTGAGTGCGAGAGATTTCTAAAACGGTGTTTGATTAGTTTACTCATATGACTGCAGTGTTTGACCTTGACCATGCCAGGATATCCATCGAAGTAAGACAAGGCCAGGAGTATAGCTTCGCAGAAGGATGGGTCTAGGGAAGACGGTGGGCAACATACATCAACATACAAGTTTTATGTTGTGAGCTAAGTGTTAACTTTGCTTTCAACAATATTTCAGTCATATCATGATGAACCAACAAGCCACCACTCAAACAAGTTGCAGTCCTGTTGCTTCAAAGAAGCACATCTTTGAACCAACATGGAACCAGACACCCACCATCCACCGAGGACAGCACACAAGACACAGACAGGACGCTTACATTGGGGAATAAAGACAACTGCAATTACAATGCTGGACACCACATTATGAAGTTCTTGTTGCTTTATAATAATTCTTCACAAAATGCATTGAAGCAACAGGAACCTGTGCCCACCGGTCACCCACCAACCATTCACTTGTATTGCGAGATAGTAATTCCAAGTATACAGCTCTGCAGACAGAACAGACATTGGGCAATACCAGAAGTGGATGAAAACTATTTTCACCCACTTTTGGCAATACATACCCTTCGATCCTTTATTAACAAATGTATGAAAATACTTTCATAGAATTAGGCGAGGTCTGTAGACATGGAAGAATGAAAGTTTCAACATGCCACGTGTTGGTTGTACATTTTCCCGCCATACGGAGTTGCAATAACATCACATGATCAATACTTTGATAGCATGGCACGTGGACCAAACTTTCGCTTGTACACGGTTCCCGCTTCATAATATATTCAGCCAACACAACCTCAATATATTATGCCTTCGTAACAGTGAGGTATTCTGGAATATTTGGAATATTTCTGACGAAAGACTGATCGATAGATGATGATGACGAAACAGCCAAATATACAACCGTGTTTTTATCTAATATTACCTCATGGGTTCAGCAAAATTAATTCACATTTCAGACAGTATAATTTAGAGAATAAGTAGACAGAAAACCTATTAGTTTATTCCATCTTTTTATTTTTTTAACTTTTAATCTCAACCCACTATTCCGACCTCCGCTTCAGTTGCTATCAAATTACCGCCTATGATCTCGGCTATCTTACGTAAACGTCTCTTCCGACATTCAACTTTTGTGTCAATAATCAAGTCGGAAGTACCGTAATATCTTCACTAATAGTGTAAAAAAACTCATTCAAAAATTCAAATTTTCAAGGACTTTCAAGGCCTTTAATTTTCAATATAAAAATTATGCACTTTTACAAACTTTTAAGGACCCATGCGAACCATGAAACAATGACACCTTGCACAATGACGCCGTTCCATGCTTTTTACGGCTATGAAGATTCCGATGAAGCCATATGTCACCGTTAATTCTGCACGTCACAGCTTTCCTTTCATGATAATTCTCTGAATAATATCGTTTCTATTTTATCCAGGGGTGGTTGAAGAGAATAAGTCTGTACTATTGCTTGCTCGTGAAAAGTTGAATACAAGAGCACAAACTTCTTTCGGTATATGCATCACCGCGAATTCCACGGCCGTAAAATATTCTGAATCGCCGTAAAATATTCTGAATCGCCGCGTTCGTTGGAAATGATACGTTTCTAAATTATTTTTGTCTGAACAGTACAAAATATGTTTTCAGTATCATAGCTGCGAATCTCAACATTCGTGTCTTCGAAAAAAAAAAAAAATCTTAGTCGGACCCAAACAGGCGCGTTTCTGGTTTTAGGGTGAGGCGCACATGGCATACAGTCGCCAAAATTAATGCAACTTGGGGTTGGGGTTGATCGTAAATCTCTACCCTGCGACTAAGAAAACCTGTGGTTCAAATGTCCGGTCAAACTTCAGTATTATATTTTTTTAAGACCGAATGAAACGTAACTTCCAGTTCTTCGTTTTGATATTTTCAGTATAATATTGAATGTATGCTCTCTTCAATCGGCAATGTTTAATGTCGCACGTCCCCGTAAACCGGCAATATTCCCAATTTAATGACCATGAGAAATCGCGGTTTAAACATTGGATACATTTCGTTTGAGACATAATGAAAATCAACTTAGTTGTTACAATTGGTTATGTTCAAAATGCTCAAAAAGTTTGCAAGGTTTAGCAAATACTACTTCTAAGGAAACTCGTTGATCTGGAAGTTTTTCCATCGCACAACTACAAAATATTATCAATCTCACGACCACGATAAATGGGGGATTTTCGAATAGTTAGGACCGCGGTTTTTCGCGAATGGGCCGTTTTCGATTACTTAGGGAACAGTGTCACGTGACTTGGCGAAAAATGCCCGTTTTCGAATTTACTTAGGGTCGCGAATACTTAGGGAACTTACCGTAATGCCCCACTGGGGACGGTCCACAATTAAGACATAAAATTAGCAATGAACTCGAGTAATGCTGAAATACTGATGCATTTGAATATGCAATATCTTGTTTTATTCCAGAGATATTTTGTCCCGTACAAGTTGACTATTCATAAATTTCTACATTTTGAAACGCATTCTCAAAGATATTATGTGATGCAAACAACTGTAACAGAATAGACCTTGAGTGGATCAGGCCCTCTTCTATTTGGTCAGATTTGCCTCCTATAATTCGGCAAAATTGTCTTAGAAAAGAGGACATCAGTTGATACCCAGTCCCTTAGCTCTTCATATAGAGCTGTTCCAGAAATAAGAATCTTCAAACATGATGGGCGACGAACTTTAAGTGGGGCATGTGCAAAAGGGTTATTCTGCATACGGTAATTCCCCTAATAATTTGATCACCGGAAGTGCAGCAAAAATGGCATAAATCTGGCAATATTCTCCATGGCACCAGCTACAAAGTGTCAGTTTGTCACTATTATTACTTTTCTTCAATTTGAATGAAGAATGGAAATCTTACTGTTTCTCTGTGTTTGATATAACAGAGTTGAAAAGTGGACTTCCTGTGATTGAATTATTAGGGGAATTACCATAAGTATTCCTCAAAGTTTTTAATTACGCAAGAATAACTGACAGAGCAGATTCTGCAGGGGTAACCATTTGTTTTTATATTTACTATCTGCAGACTGGTGTTTATCAATGGCGTCAACATGTATTAGTGTCAACACTGATGACAGAAATGAGGTTGCCCAGTCCGTATGTACACACAAACAGAGAATCCCAGTTATGCATACACACACACAGGGGATCGCCAATCATATCTACAGATTCATGTAAAGCTGCTTGAATTTACATTATATTTTTGCTCCTGAAATCCGGATTTAAAAAGAACATTTTGCGTTTCTTCTCGTACTACTCGTAATAACCTCGGGTTATAAATTGAATTGTAATCTGTTAGCAATTATAATAAAATACTTCAGACATTTACTACTGTCATGTATATATGGTCTCTCTTATCACAGAATGGATATATAATACTTTGAAAGATAAATAAATCTAAGTTGTACATTATGTGTATCTAATTCAGCAGTTTTAGTTTTCAAGCTTTTCAACTTCCAAGATAATACCGAAGATGCGGACGGACAGACCGACATTAGCTGATAATATCATCCTCTACGTGGTACAAGTTTCATGAAGTGGTTGTCCTGTCAACTGCTTCCTCAATACTGTTCAACAGTTTTTCCGTACATTAACTTGGACTTGTATCTTTCAATGCCCTCTGTCACACCCGTCATCTTCTTGTCAGCGTCGGGAGAGGATTTACTCGTCTCAAGCTGGTTGCTACCTAATGTGCCGAAAATAGAGAGAATCAGTCAAATTAATTATCTTACCTTGTCATTAACAACATGTAACCGAATGAATATTCACCCATTATAATTTAGGGAATTTCTTTTCTTTGTTATTGATATCATATTGGTGGCTAAAGGAAAGCAGACATCAAATTTGTGAAGCTGAAAAATCTAGACATTCCAGAAGATGCAGAGTTTCTTGTCCAGGAATTACCAATGCCCGTCACTTCTAATAGGACAGTCCCGAGATGGAACTCTCTAACCGCAAAAAACGTGAAATGATGTCATTGCCCATGTGACGTGACGCTGAGGTTAGGCAACAAGCCATTTCCTAACATTGACAATGCTATATTATTTTATTCACTTAGTTTTACTTTTGACTTCTGTTTGCAAATTTAACTCCGAGACAATAACATCTTCAAAGTTGTTTGGATTTTCAATATTTTGAAAGCCACAATGATTTCCAATTTTTGTGGTATAGTCAATGTTAAAGCATTGCCCAGTGCTTAAGCTTGGGCCAACGTCACATGGTCATCGACGTCGTTTTGCACCTTTCGTCACTAGAGTTCTATCTCGGGACTGTCCTATTCCCCACTCCAACACATCCTGGCATAAAAAGAAGAAATATTATCCAGAATTTGAAATTCTGGAACTACAGACAATATTTCAACAAATCATTACATTCATACCGACTATCACAGCTGAATGGTTATGTACATGTCCTGGTTGTTAATTATGATGGAAATGTTGCGAATGAACTAATTTCTGGTGCATAAGTATTGGGAACGATTTGTTGTCAGGAAAACCCCTGAAATTTACCCGAGAAAGCAATACCCCAAGAACGTATTGTGTATGGATCCTTATCTCTGACATACAATGAAATTATCTTTTCAATGGTAGGTCTTACAGCAAAAGCGGTGTACGGTAATCCCTCTAATAATTCAATCACAGGAAGTGAAATTTCCCATCAGAAAATCTTGGTATTATGAAGTTTATTAGAACAGAAAGTTGAAAAAAAAAAAAAAAAAAAAGTTCAAAAGTCCCCCGACATTGATACAGTTGATTTGGCTTGGAACTGTAACGTTCATAACTGGCATGGAGAGCAATCCCAAGGGATATGCAGTGGCAAGGTACCCACAATCACCAAATTTGTCCTAATCTGGTCAGAAGTTATAGTCCGGAAACCATGTTTCAACTTGGATCACAGGTGGGGTCACCTATAGGTGGATCATCATGAGAAACAATCTCAGAGATCTTTAATTAAGGTATCCACATACCAAATTTGGAAAGAATCCATTCAGTTTTTCAAAAGTTATTGTCCAGAAACGAAATTTTAACTTTGCCCTTAAGTGGCACCACCTATGGGCGGATCAGCAAGAACAACAATCCCAAGGGAGATCTTGAGGTGAGGTACCCACATACCAAATTTGAAAAGAATCCATTCAGTTTTTCAAAAGTTATTGTCCTGAAACAAAATTCTAACTTTGCCCCCAGGTGGTGCACCTATAGGCAAATCAGTGAGGGAAACAATCCCAAGCGAGATCTTGAGGTGGGGTACCCACATACCAAATTTGAAAAGAATCCGTTCAGTTTTTCAAAAGTTATTGTCCAGAAACAAAATTCTAACTTTGCCCCCCAGATGGTGCCTCCTATAGGCAGATCAGCGTGGGAAACAATGCCAAGCGAGATCTTGAGGTGGGGTACCCATATACCAAATTTGAAAAGAATCCGTTCAGTTTTTCAAAAGTTATTGTCCGGAAACGAAATTTTAACTTTGCCCCCAGGTGACGCCATCCATAGGCGGATCGGCACAAAAAACAATCCCAAACGAGATTTTGAGGTGGGGTATTTGATAAGAATCCATTCAGTTTTTCAGAAGTTGTTGTCCGGAAACGAAGTCGGACGGACGGACCCCAATACTTCGGGCGTCGGGGGGACAATAAAACATTATTTCTTGGATATTTCAGTGATTTTAGAGGGTGATCAAATTTCTCAGAACAATCAATTGAATTTTGTGCCAAAAATTGGGGTTGATTGAACATTGACAGGGGAATTGAAATTATAGAGGGATTACGTTTTTCATGATTTGTACGTGCCTGTAGTCTTTTTGTTGATACGGATGTAATCCATGAACTGATGAATGATGTAGTCCACCATCATGGGATCGTCGGCGAGGCAGGTCGTGTCCTGGCGTACAAACGAGAACGTGTCGTTGAGGATACTGAGGAGCATGTTGATGAGGATGAAGACGACCACGATAACGAAGAAGAGGAAATAAATCATGGCCATGACGGTGTCGACGAGCTTGATCTGGTAAAAATTAAACTTCATCATGAGCATGGTGAATTGTACCTCCAGACAGGAGAGGAAGGTGGCGTAATCCCAGACCTGAGCGCCGAACAGCAGGTACGCCAGGTGAGCGAACGACGTGAAGACAAGGGCGAAGACGAGAAGGAACGCCACGATGGGTTTGACGGTCTGTTTGAGGGTACCCGAGAACATGTTCACCTTGTGGTTAAAACGTAACATCTGGACCAGTCTAAGCATAGAGAAGAAGAGTAGGATGCCGACGATGGCGTTGAGTATCTCGTCCCACAGTGCCACCTGTTGGAGGTTAATGAACTTCTCTGTTGTAAAGAAAGAAGGGAATATGACTGAAATACCAACCACAGATCAAAATAGCCTACACTCTTTGTGCAAATTCTGCAGAACCATTCATATTCTGAACTATAATTTGCTGAATTTGTTTTAAGCTCTAGATAATCACTGATATTCTATTTGTCTATGTCCATCAGTAGGGAAAGTTCATAGGTGAATATCCATCCAACCCACCATCCCCCCTCCCCCCCGCTGAAGTGCACATTAAGTCTACCCAGTCATTTTTAATCAGGAATTTGAACTGTATCAATGCCAAGAGAAAGAATGTGTTTCACAGAATAAAATCCATTTCATGTCATAACATGGGATGTGTTTACTTTACGAAGAATGGCCCGACGGCACCAGTAAATTGGTACACAAAAACAAGGCTATATGGGCATGTAAGATACCAGAGGCAACGTCACTGGTCGCATCACATTTTCGCCACAACGCTAACGTTGCTTCCACTGAACCTGGATATCATTCTCGCTCAACTCTGACATAATTTTACCTCAACTCTGACGTATCTCTTGACGGCGCCCTACAGTTAATTAGCGTAAAATATAAACGCTGTAAATTCGAAATAAAATGGATTATTCCCATATTTAAAGCACATCAATTCACAAAGAAATTATCAAGGAGGGTAAGTAGATTGGCAAACTTGTTCAGGCGATTTCTACTTTCAACACATTAAATGAATTCAGCGTGCTACTCTGATAACCAGTGATTACGAATTATACAGCTGAGAGGACGAAACAAAATGATTATCCTATCTGCAAAGTTGAATCTTACCTCTGTTCTCATGGAATTCGTTCAATTTCCAGTTAGAGAAGACATTGTGGACACCATACGACGCACAGGCCACCAGCGCTCCAATCACATTGATGGCGTTGATCGTGTTCCAGAACCCGCTGAAATATTGACATCTTTCTTTGTAAATCTGACGAATCAAGTCGACGAGGTAGAAGAGGGTAAAGATGGCGAAGATGACCTCCATGGAGACACGGAGGATGGCCTTGGATCCCACATAGTTGTACAGGCGAATTGTCTTGATGAGGCGGTACGGTTGACTACCGCCTGATGGGGGGAGCTCCAGGATCAGTACGACGATACAGAAGAAGTTCACGTTAGGGTTGTACAAGTTAAACTCCACGAATACCGCTCGACTGTGTCTGTCCAACCATTGGGTGTCCTGGAGGTACTCCAGAGCGGCCGAGGCCATTCCGTACGTCGTTCCCAGGTCGGCCAAATAACCCCCTCCGCTGTATGTTGAAACATTGCCAGAAATGGGAGTGCCACCCAAGGAGAGGGTATCCTGGTAGGTCCATGGAGATTCGATTGGTCCAATGTGGGTCGTGTTACCGACAGGCTGCCATCTCTCACCGTAATCTGTGCTGTCGTAGTTATCCCAGCCATAGAACCCGTAGCAGTCATCGATGATTTGCCCGGCAAAACCTTGACATTCCTCTATCAATGCAATGGAAAGAAAAATATATAGAGATCATTGAGGAAAGCAAACAAGTTCACGTTTTGCAACGCTAAGTTAATAATCTGCTTACTCAGATTTCAAGATGAAATCCAGCATTTTCATTGGCTTGTGGAGTGCAGTATATTATGTAGGCCATGTACACAGATATTTTGACATGGAAGGCAGCACTTTCATATAGGGAACATCTTCAAGTTCGGATCTGCCTCTGGAAGAGGGAACCAATCGTTGGGTCTCCAACTCAAAACTGTGACGTTGCCTATTCTATCATATCAGAAGCATATCAACTAAAAGTCTGCAACCTTATATTAGACTAGTCAGAAAGCATTGGCCATGGCTGTCCATGCTTATAACACATGATGTGACATAGACGCTAATTGTTTTCATGCAGACTCAAAAGAAAAATCAGGTGATGCATCATGGGAGATGAACTGATGCTGGAATTTAAAATACTCTTAAGAAATGTACATAATTAGTCTCACAGATGTTTTCCTGTACGCCGACAGTCAAGAGACTGTGCAAGAATCTACTGGCATAGGCAATTTGACAAGTGTCTGTGCCATCTAGCTAGTCCAATCTAATCTTACACAATTCTACTTCATACCAATTTCATCAAATGATTCCGTCTACATTGTATGGAACTATTCCTTGACTCCTGTAGAGCTGACGCATACCTACCCTGGTTAACCCGGACTTGTCTGAGTCGTGGGGGGCCCAGTCTGAAGTGGATGGTGTCGTACATGAGGAGACTGTTCTCCTCGTCCTTGACATCACCGTTGTACCAGTTAGACGAGAAGAGACTCGGCACCAAAACCCTCTCGGACCAATTCCAGAACTGGTTCAGATCTTGTATCTACAATCATGCTAGATTTTATGAAGCAAAACTCCAAAGACAATTTAGATGTACTAATATACATTTATATAAGATAATCTCATTTGGTCAATTTGGGGAAGGCTCAGCTGGCATGAACTGAATTTCTCACATCACAGCGGCCAAAAAAAATGTGACACAACTAAGCTGTATCACAATTGTACATTTTTTCTAAGTTTTTCGATTCTGTTTCAACATTTTAATGTGAAGACGTGATTACCTGATTTTTATCACACTCGTTTGATAAAACCCATCTCTAAAGCTCATTTCTTTTGGGTTTTATCAAACTCGTGCGATAAAAATCAGACAAATGACCAATCGTATATAGTGATACATGTACACGGAGTTGATTTCAAACTCGAAGCTAAGAATTCTCCTGTGCGACCGCTTGCTTGCTAACTCGCTGGTATAGCGAATCAGTTTCGCACAAGTGACACTCTGCAACTGAGAATGTTATAGATTGGCATGAAATTGATCAAGGTTTGACCTCTGGTCTGGACAAGATTTATGATTATGATGCAGTATAGTAAGAAGGAGGAGGCAACTGGGCTTGCCTTGTAAACCCCACCAAATATCAACATTTGTCTTCCAAGCAAATCAGTGGAACCAGTACGACAATGATGGCATTCAGACACAATGAGTGAGTGAGTGAATATGATTTAACGTCGCTTTCAACTATATTTCAGTCGTATGCGGTCCTATTCTTTTTCACACCCGGGAACCCCACGGGTGCCTCAGTTAGTCACCTCTTACGACAAGCTCTCTGAGGAGCTGAGGCCTATTTTTACCATGACCTGCGGTGTGCACAACAACATCCCAGGTCAATCCCCGGAAGCCTCACGGGACCAGACACAATGATACAGTAATTGATACAGTAATTGTGTTGAAATTGATCAGCACATCCTGAATTTGTAGAAAGGAAGAAGCTTGGTGTTCAGCTAAACTATCTTTCGGTTAAATATCAATTGTTTCTTACAGATGACTATATCAACTCATACTCTATTGACTTAAGTGGCATTCATAAAGTATAGAAACACTAGTTTAGGGGGAGGACAGAGGGGGGTATGACCACTGTGTATGAAGTCAGATCATACAGAGGGAAGGGGGATTTGTTTGCACGAAGTGTACATACTATGAACAACACTTCAGGTGATCAATTTATTTGCGATCGTTTACCATACGCACAAACGAGGGGGGGGGGGGGTTGTTATTATTTACTAGAAAAAATACAGGGGGGAAGGAGGGTAGAAAATCCCCATTATGAGTGCCCATTATATAAGGACACCTGCTCACCTCCAAGAAATCCGCGTTTGTTTCTCTATCAGTTTGGGAAATCGCAGAATTCGTAAACGTTGTTGAATTTGTAAATAGTTGCCGAATTCGTAAACAGTAATATTTCCGAATTCGTAATTGTGAAAAATAACATGGGTGACATAGGTCAAAATCCACATTTTCCTATAGTGCTGCCACCTATTTGTCTAGAAAAAATGGCGCCGATCGTGAAGCCCGATCGTTTTTTAGGGTAAAAAGGTGCCCAGAGTTGCCGAATTCGTAAACATTTGACCAAAATTTGCCCCTTCTGTTGCCGAATTCGACAACATTTATGCATTCTGCAATTTCCCGAACTGCTATGACAACCGGAAGAGGAGCTCACCTTATGGAAGCCATATTTGCCCTCTGTGAGTCGTGTCCTCATGCTGTTAGTGATGTAGAAGGCATTCGGATCTCGGCTGTCATATGCTAGGATACAAAGTACGACCAGATATATAATATACGTCGTCGTTTCTTTGAATATCCCGAACATCCGACTCCTCTTTCTCCGTACTTCTCTGGCCTTCTCCAGGTTGGGGAAATCGGGTGGTTTCTCCAGGTACTTCCTACGGTGTTCTGGGAAACAGAATTATCTCCCTTACCTCCATGTTTGAGCAATTCATGCTATATATGCCAATGGTTTTCAAATTTCAGAATATAACGGTAATCTCTGTAATAATTCAAACAAAAAAACTGAGCTTTCAACTATTATTGAGAGAAAGTTTCTGGAAAACTGGCCATTGTCTCTGGTTAAAAAATCGACCATAGAGGTCCATGTCCCCCGCTAGCAGCACCAGTTATGGTGGATTACATCCACCATAACTGGCGCTGCTGCTGCGGGGGCCATGGACCTCTATGGTCGATTTTTTGGGGTCGATGATATCTCATATCATTGATAAGAGTATGATTTGAAAATGGAGATATCGCTGATGAGCTTAACATAATCTAATACAGCAGATGGCACCCATATTGGATTATGCACATCCATAAAACATAATACATGACTGTCCTCTCACTAAGGTCAAGGGACTCCCCAAGTTTGAAGTAGATCAGTTGAATCGTACTCCAGCTATTGTCCGGACAAGATCAAACTGCTTAAAATCCAATGAAATCCAGTATGGCCGATGGTGGCCATATTGGATTAAGCACGTCCTTGAAAAACAATCCTAATCCTCCTCTCAACAATGTCAAGGCACTCCCCAGGTATGAAGTAGATCGGTTGAATCGTTCTCGAGTTATTGTCCAGACAAGATTCAACTGCTTACAATCCAATATGGCTGACGGCGGCCATATTAGATTACGCACATTGCTGGAAAACAATCCCAACCGTCCTCCCACCAATGTCAAGGCACACCCCAAATTTGAAGTTGATCGATTAAATCGTTCACGAGTTATTGTCCGGACAAGAAAATCTAAGATCCAACTGCTTATAATCCAATATGGCTGGCGGTGGCCATATTGGATTACGCACATCGCTGAAAAAAAATGCAAACCGTCCTCTCACCGATGTCAAGGCACTCCCCAAGTTTGAAGTAGATCAGTTGAATCGTACTCCAGTTATTGTCCGGACAAGATCAAACTGCTTAAAATCCAATGAAATCCAGTATGGCTGATGGTGGCCATATTGGATCAAGCACGTCCTTGAAAAACAATCCTAATCCTCCTCTCAACAATGTCAAGGCACTCCCCACATATGAAGTAGATCGGTTGAATCGTTCTCGAGTTGTTGTCCGGACAAGATCCAACTGCTTATAATCCAATATGGCTGACGGCGGCCATATTAGATTACGCACATTGCTGAAAAACAATCACAACCGTCCTCTCACCAATGTCAAGGCACACACAAAGTTTGAAGTTGATCGGTTAAATCGTTCATGAGTTATTGTCCGGACAAGAAAATCTAAGATCCAATTGCTTATAATCCAATATGGCTGATGGCGGCCATATTAGATTACGCACATTGCTGAAAAACAATCCCAACCGTCCTCTCACCAATGTCAAGGCATACCCCAAGTTTGAAGTTGATCGGTTAAATCGTTCACGAGTTATTGTCCGGACAAGAAAATCTAAGATCGAACTGCTTATAATCCAAAATGGCTGACGGCGGCCATATTTGATTACGCACATTGCTGAAAAACAATCCCAACCATCCTCTCACCAATGTCAAGGCACACCCCAAGTTTGAAGTTGATCAGTTAAATCGTTCACGAGTTATTGTCCGGACAAGAAAATCTAAGATCGTACTGCTTATAATCCAAAATGGCTGACAGCGGCCATATTGGATTACGCACATTGCTGAAAAACAATCCCAACCGTCCTCTCGCCAATGTCAAGGTACACCCCAAGTTAGAAGTTGATCGGTTAAATCGTTCACGAGTTATTGTCCGGACAAGAAAATCTTACGGAATTACGGACACCGGTGTTTCTAAGTCCCCCCCCCCCTACTAAGTAGCGGGGGACAATGATAGATTATGTGATCAGCTATGTGGTTGAATTAAAGTTTCCATATATTTTTATCTTTTTCTGTTAGGAAGTTGCTTTAAAATGTCAATTTTCTATGCAAATATGGCAGTGTGACTAGCGTCACAGGACCTACAAAGTAGGGTAGATATTAGGACTCCGATGGATACTGAATTCTTGGAGCCCCTCGAAGTTGAAATCCTGCCTATATTAAGATGGGCACAGCCCAAGTCAGAATCATCAGTGATTTTAATCAAAAATCACCA
Organism: Hanleya hanleyi; assembly: GCA_036873755.1. Lineage (NCBI taxonomy): Eukaryota > Metazoa > Mollusca > Polyplacophora > Lepidopleurida > Hanleyidae > Hanleya > Hanleya hanleyi. The sequence goes on along the minus strand of JAVTVY010005030.1, from coordinate 3,517 downwards.
GAAATTTTCATCAAAAGTAGGTCAGCTCAGAACTTGCTGGTATTAAACAGTCCCCTAATGCACTTTCATGCCAAAAATCAAGGTTCTAATGTCAACTGTACTCCTTATTCTGCCAACGAAAGAATTCGAATGGACTCACTCACTCACTGACTCATTACCGGGCAATTTGCAAATGAGAGCCTACTTCGTAGGAATTGAATCAAGTTTGTGTTACAAAACTATAGGACTGAACTTGGACATCGTTCCTGAAGGTATTGGTCAAACCAGTCCAACCGACAAGGTCAAATGACCACTATTCAACATTCTACCATGTCACATGTTCAAACTGACAAATGGACATTATCTCCAGAGAAACAGGCCTCAATACATATTTATTGAACACCACTGATGCCGATGCTTATGTCAGGGTCACAGCATAATTAAGCTCTCGACGTACTTGGTACAAGTGAGCTAAAAGACTGCAGGATAATCTGCATTAAAATGGATTAAATATTAATTGTCATCAAATCAGCCCACTATCACCAAATTCTGGGTGCCATTTGTACAATTCAGAGACAGAATTCATTCATGTCCAAGATGATTTGCCGGAATTCTGATTTGAGGCGCGCACCATCGTGCTCCTGAAAAAATAATCAAGGCGTGTGTTTTACGCACGCCTCGTTTTTTTTGTAAAAAAAAAAATGAAAATGGTATTTCTGTACTTGGAATTCCTCTCTCAAACTCCGATTGCAATGTCTAGCAATCATACGAGTTGTCTCCCTTGAGCAAAACGGAAGTTACTTTGTACAACCCTGATCCCATAGTTTCTTTCTTCACCTCATTCACTCAGCGGGTATACCATGGCAGCATGAAGCCATGATCGGATTACATTCGTGATTACGTGACTTCTGTCAGTGCAAGTATGGCGGGCAGTTGAGGAGGGCAATGGACCCTCAACACGGGAGATGGTTATATTATATCTAGTGGAAGGCGACTTGTTTGCACCAGTTTCCAAGAAATATAATTAACACAAGATTAGTTTCTTGCTGAATGAAGCAATCAACTGTTTCAATAATTATAGCAAGACATCGTAAACCACACTCCTAACATCAGCAAAAGCATTCCTAGACTGCCTGAATTTGCTAGTCTTAAATTACCTGCTTTCTTTGTTCCAAACATGGGGTCAGATCTGGTGGACTCGTACATGTAACCATAATGATCGTCATCAACCAACGTGTGTTCATCCTCATTCTGCTTCTTGAACAACAACGACAACACCACCGCCACACCCACAATCTGTCAACAATAGCCAACATTCAGTGCAAGTAAATAAAATTGTAAATAAGTGAATACTACTGAATTGTCACGAATTGATTTTAAGATTGAAAGCTTAGAATTCAGATATATTATATAATCTTATCTAATGCTGGAACATTCCAGGAACTAGGATTATAAAGCTGGCCAAACTGTTTGAAAATTCTGCCAGGTTACTTTCAGACTATATTTCTCCTATTTTATGAACAGCATTTTCAGACTTAGAAGCAGGGAAATATATATTTCTGTCAACTGAAACTAAATATTGTAGCATTGGTCTGTTTTACATCCCAAGAACGGACATGATAGCTAGTGGAATTTGTATAATGTTTGCGTGATTTCTCTCAAGCTGCCCGAAGTTAGAGTTTTGCCATCTGAATAATAAGAAGAAATACAGTATACAAATTTAGCTTCTTATTTCGAGTCTATTTCTCCCCTATTAAATCTGAACTATTGATATTTCACCGAAACCTACATTTGTCTGAACACCACCTACATTTATTGAACAAAAAATTATGGTTGTAAGAGTGTAACTTATGGGTGGTTTGGGAGTCCAAACTGTATTTACCTTTAAGGGCTGTATGAGTAGTACAGACTCGAAGAAGGACAGAAAAAAAGATGTCAGCCATTTTGACGCTTTCTCCGTGCCCCATTCTAGGCTATAGAGGATAGTAAAGAAGCCAGAAGCTGTGATAGACAGGAAAATGATGGCCCAGCCTACGTATATAAACCAGTGAGGCAAGGAACAGCCCCTCGACTTCCACGATCTCTTGCTTTCTCTGATTGGCTGACCAGCCAGGGATGTGATGTCTTCATCCAAATGCACCATGGGTAATTTATCATGTGAGTCATTACCCCACCTTCCCGGAGTGAGGGATGCGAGGGAGTTTAGAGTAAAGATGCTATTATTGAGTGACCCCTGTTCGTGTTTGTACTTTTTGGTGTTCACTTTGGCAGGTTTCCGCCTGGATTTGCGGAATATCGTCACGATAATCACATTAACGGGAAGGATGACCAAATTGGCCAGGAAACTGGTGACAAGTTCTTCCATTGTGAAGGTGAAAGGCCCCAATCGGACGGTTTGAGCGGAGTTAACCAGCTCTCCCTGGCGGTACCACATCGCGTTGGTGATCATAGTCGTGAAAAGTAAGGTCATACAGCAAGACAGACGCTGGACACGAGAAAACGAGCTTTGCGTAGGTCGCGAGAACAGAGAAAACCATATATGATCATCGGGCAAGTCATGTCGTGTCTTCGAGTAAACAAGATGGCGGAAGGCTGTCAGTTCCTCCTTGGATGCCACAGGAAGTAAGCGTTCTATGTGACCATCCTCGCGATCAACAGCCAGCCAATGATCGCACAGCAAGTAGAAGCTGAAAAAATAAAAACCCAGAAATTACATCAGTTTGAGAAATTGTAATGGTAAAGTATCAGAAATGAACTTGGTTCCAAAATTACATCGTGCTAATATAAATCACTGAGTTTGTTGGTGTATTCAGACCAGAGTCTCTCGCAGACACAAACCAAACAGGCTGATAAGCAGAAGCAAAGGCACCACATGCAGGATCACAAGTGTGACTAATTATGTACATTTCATACACTGAGTATTATATTCCAGCATCAGCTCATCTCCCATGATGCAACAATCAATTTTTGTTTCGAATCTACGTGAACACGACGAATGCCAATCTTATTGCCCAACTACGTCACATCATGTGTTATAAGCAGGGAGGCAGTGGCCAATGCAATCCAGCTAGTCTAACGCGAGGATGCACACTTCTAGTTCATTCGCTTCTGTGATTATATATAAGCAGGCCTACAAGTGGCTCACAGTGAAAATATGGGAGGAAATATAGGAGAAAATTTGTAAAAAATATAAGAGAAATATAGGAATTTTCTGAATAAAATATAGGAAAATATAGGAAGTAAAGGAGTGTAAGACAGGTCTGACTACATTGTATGTTCCAAACTTGGTAGTTTTCTGGTGTTTAATCAAATTACTTTCCCTGAATGCGGTCATAGCGGTGGTCTTTCAGGTGACCTGTTCTGTTGTTTGATTCAGCATAGAGAGATTGAAATGTTTTCATATTTGCCGAGCGAAGTGAGGCGAAAAAAAAAATCAGAAATGTATTTCCTCAGGTCTGTTTGACTCATTACAGAGCATTGATGAAAGTTTTCATGAGAAAAAGTAAAAATATAGGAGGTTTTGAGTAAAATATAGGAA
>JAVTVY010005029.1:0-39678 GCA_036873755.1 Hanleya hanleyi | reverse complement strand
ACTGGGCATGTCTAATACTCTTACTGGCCATGTCTGATACTCTTGCTGGCCATTTCTAATACTCATACTGGGCATGTCTAATACTCATACTGGCCATGTCTAATACTCTTACTGGGCATGTCTAATACTCTTACTGGCCATGTCTGATACTCTTACTGGCCATTTCTAATACTCATACTGGGCATGTCTAATACTCATACTGGCCATGTCTAATACTCTTACTGGCCATGCCTAATACTCTTAATGGTCATGGTCATATCTAATACTCTTACTGGTCATGGTCATATCTAATACTCTTACTGGTTATGTCTAATACTCTTACTGGTCATGTCTAATACTCATACTGGCAATGTCTAATACCCTTACTGACCATGTCTAATACCCTTACTGGTCATGTCTAATACTCTTACTGGTCATGGTCATATCTAATACTCTTACTGGTCATGTCTAATACTCTTACTGGTCATGGTCCTGTATAATACTCTTACTGGTCATGTCTGATACTTATACTGGCCATGTCTAATACTCATACTGGCCATGTCTAATACCCTTACTGGCCATGTCTAATACTCATACTGGTCATGTCTAATATTCTTACTGGTCATGTCTAATACTCTTACTGGCCATGGTCCTGTATAATACTCTTACTGGTCATGTCTGATACTTATACTGGCCATGTCTAATACTCATACTGGCCATGTCTAATACTCATACTGGTCATGTCTAATACTCATACTGGTCATGTCTGATATTTATACTGGCCATGTCTAATACTCATACCGACCATGTCTAATACTCTTACTGGTTATGTCTAATACTCTTACTGGTCATGTCTAATACTCATACTGGCAATGTCTAATACCCTTACTGACCATGTCTAATACCCTTACTGGCCATGTCTAATACTCATACTGGTCATGTCTAATACCCTTACGGGTCATGTCTAATACTCTTACTGGTCATGGTCATATCTAATACTCTTACTGGTCATGTCTAATACTCATACTGGCAATGTCTAATACCCTTACTGACCATGTCTAATACCCTTACTGGCCATGTCTAATACTCTTACTGGTCATGGTCCTGTATAATACTCTTACTGGTCATGTCTGATACTTATACTGGCCATGTCTAATACTCATACTGGCCATGTCTAATACTCATACTGGTCATGTCTAATACTCATACTGGTCATGTCTGATACTTATACTGGCCATGTCTAATACTCATACTGGTCATGTCTAATACTCATACTGGTCATGTCTAATACTCATACTGGTCATGTCTGATACTTATACTGGCCATGTCTAATACTGGTCATGTCTAATTCCCCTGACTGGTCATGTCTAATACTCTTACTGGCCATGTCTAATACTCTTATTGGTCATGGTCATGTCTAATATTCTTACTGGTTATGTCTAATAGTTCTACTGGCCATATCTAATACTCATGCCGGCCATGTCTAATGCTCCTACCGGTCATGCCTGATGCTCCTACTGGTCAAGTCCAATAATTTTACTGGCCATGTCTAATACTCTCACTGGCCATGTCTAATACTCTTACTAGTCATGTCTAATACTCTTACTGGTCATGTCTGATACTTATACTGACCATGTCTAATACGATTACTGGCCATGTCTAATACTCATACTGGTCATGTCTGATACTCTTACTGGTCATGTCTAATACCCTTACTGGTCATGTCTGATACTCTCACTAGTCATGTCTAATACTCTTACTGACAATGTCTAATACGATTACTGGCCATGTCTAATACTCCTACTGGTCATGTCTAATACTCATACTGGTCATGTCTGATACTCTTGCTGGTCATGTCTGATACTCTTGCTGGTCATGTCTAATACTCTTACTGGTCATGTCTAATACTCGTACTGGTCATGTCTGATACTTATACTGGCCATGTCTAATACTGGTGATGTCTGATACTCTTACTGGTCATGTCTAATACTTATACTGGGCATGTCTAATACTCTTGCTCGTCATGTCTAATACTCATACTGGGCATGTCTAATACTCTTGCTGGTCATGTCTAATACTCATACTCGGCATGTCTAATACTCTTGCTGGTCATGTCTAATACTCATACTGGTCATGTCTGATACTCTTGCTGGTCATGTCTGATACTCTTACTGACCATGTCTAATACTCTTTCGACAACTAGTATCTTAATGTACCAGAGATTTTTGGGGTATTAATTTAAACAGATCCGTATGGCATAGATGAAGATGTGTATCCTTGTTAATATTTATTTACATATTAAAGAGTTAGGACACCTGCAGTCAGGACAAATATCTAAATAAACATGATTGACAAGTAGCAGTAGACACCTAACCACTCATATATCTGGGCCTCGATCCTCTCTACATATACTTGAGAGAAATGGCCGCCTTTATTGTCCCTTCCACCCAGGCTGTGTAAAACCATTCTCTGTGCAACTACTGATTGAATGCTCTGTCAATTCAAAGTGAATGAAAATAACTGATCGATTCACCTTATACCAAGCAGAAATTATGATAAGAATATGCCAGGTGACGACATGGGGGCATCAGAACAAACATGGGTACCAACATGCAATTCCATGAAGATGAAATGTACAGCACATTGCTTGGATCTTTAATAATTCACTCAAATATAGGCATATTCAAAGAGGTCATGAATGTGATTGAACCCCATGAGATTCTGAACTCCTTCATTTGAGGCGGACATCACTTTCTGCCATGGTCCGACCTTTTCAGACAAATCATGGCTAGAGATGATGTACAGTAATTCCTCTAATGCGATCGGAAGTTGCAATAATTCAATCAGCCCCGATTTCTGATAGATCCCGTTTGTAATGAAAATGTTACCACATGCAATGCTAATGTGCATGTGTTGACCACTGATTCATAGTCATCGAGTTTCACTACTGTAACGATGGCATGAATATCTCAAAAATTGAAACCTGATCGTAAAAAACTAAAATGTACCGGTATACAATTCAGAAGGTAAATAATAAACATTTTCACAAAAACTTTGAAGCGTTGTTATCAACGATGTCAAAACTCACAAAGCTAAAAATAACCGATCAACTAGATCGGGAACCTTAGTGCACATGTTGAATGAGTGAGTAAGAAGCTAGGTTTTCAACTACCCCACTACAAGCATGGCAGCTAGCAGTGCAGAGCTGGCGGACAGGAATAAATTTCCACTCTTCGCCACAGACTAAATTCCTGTGTTCTCAAATTGTTTAGTTTATTTTACAAACATCACAAACTGGATCTAAAGAATGTTTATATCAATAAAATCGGCTGCGTGAATAGAATTTGACTTGTGGTGTTCAAAACTGGACCCTTGTTGGTTGGGCATCGTTTATTTTTCGTTATTTTGTTACTTTCGGATTTACCTGATTTGCAATATCACTTCCGGTGATCGATTTATTAGAGGAATTACCGTATTGTAGGTTAATTTTGAGATATTTGTCTTGATTCATGAATGATACCATAGCAGTAAATACAGTAACATCTCCATGGTGTTGGGTTGGCCATTAACATTTAAATGAAAATTCAAGTCTTGACTAACCATTTAGTCCCACATGTACATGTATGCATACTACTAAGGAAGACATTTTCGCCCCACATGTCAAATTATGTACTAGAAAAGTATTCGAGGAAATACTCTGTGTTTCACATGAGTTTTCATCGATACAGCATACGTACCAAATATTTTTTTTACATATATTCAGGAAAATGCTTCCTCTGTTTTTTCATTTTTATACGCCCGCCAAAAAGGCGGACGTACGATGTGTCGCATACTGAAATTAAGGTCGAGGTCAAAGGTCACTGTGGCCTAAAAATCAGGAAATCATTGATCATTGACAGTTTTCTATCTACATTTCCAATTTTTGGTAAGGGGATTCCCTAGGGTGCCAAGGTCAAACGTCAGTGTGATCCCAAAATCAGGAGATCATTAAAAAAAATTTGTATACCCCTCAGCCCGATTACATCTTTCCACAATTCCTCAAATTTATATTTGATAGGATCCTGAAGCACAGTATTTCCTGGGTATTTGTTACGAGCAGGGATGGGGAGTAGAACAAAATGAGTGCAAAGCAGCAGACTTGTACAGCCAGGCCAGTAATACAGGACATGACGGAGCACTGTACAACTTGGCAGTCTTTCATGAATATGGACTGGGAGGTGAGTACGACAGAGCTCTGTATAATTCAGCAATCTTCCATGAATATGGACTGGGAGATGAGTAAGATCAGCCGTGACAGAGCTTTGTATACATGTAACCTAGCAGTCTTCCATGAATATGGACTGGGAGATGAGTAAGATCAGCCGTGACAGAGCTTTGTATAACCTAGCAGTCTTCCATGAATATGGACTGGGAGGTGAGTAGATCAGCTATGACAGGGCTCTGTATAACCTAGCAGTCTTCCATGAATACGGACTGGAAGTTGAGTAAGACAGGTTATGGCAGGGCTCTGTATAATCTAGCCGTCTTCCATGAATATGGACTGAGAGTTGAGTAAGATCAGCTATGACAGAGCTCTGTATAACCTAGCAGTCTTCCATGAATACGGACTGGGAGATGAGTAAGATCAGCCGTGACAGACCTCTGTATAATGTAGCAGTCTTCCATGAATACGGACTGGAAGTTGAGTAAGACAGGTTATGGCAGGGCTCTGTATAATCTAGCCGTCTTCCATGAATACGGACTGGAAGTTGAGTAAGACAGGTTATGGCAGGGCTCTGTATAATCTAGCCGTCTTCCATGAATACGGACTGGGAGGTGAGTAAGATCATCTATGACAGAGCTCTGTATAACGTAGCAGTCTTCCATGAATGCAGACTGGGAGATGGGTAAGATCATCTATGACAGAGCTCTGTATAACCTAGCAGTCTTCCATGAATATGAACTGGAAGTTGAGTGAGGTTATCATGTCGGGGATCCTGGCCTTATTATTCTGTGTTTTGAAAGCCGCATTCATGAATAGAGAATGCGGGTTTCGGCATTTCTTAGAAGTTCTCTGTATGAAAAGATCGATCACGAAGGTGAGAAATCCAGCGGTGAAGCACTCCGGTTGGCGCGGCATGACGTCCGCCTGTGCTATACACATACGGCACGTGTCAAACCCGAAACCCGCGCTGAAATATCTGCAGCCAACCTCAAGATCAGTTTTCTCTCAAATAAAATGTTTCTCTTCTGACTCTTTACCAAATGAAATAAATCGAGAAGTTACGTCGTGTCATTTATACGGCGAACGTTCACCGTTCAAGACTTCTTGAAGTTGAAATCCACGACTGCAGACGGGGGAAAAAGCAACAGCAACTGCGAAAATCAGTAAATGTCAGTCGATCTAAAGATTGGAAACATTATTAAATGCTAGACTTGTCAGTCTGATTATTGTTGTATGTAATTCTGAAGAAAATACTCATCGGGCTATGAGAATTCGAGTTAGATCGAAATACCCGCCGCAGTCACGCATACCGATAAATTAACATGTACGTAGTTGTTGTAAAGTTTCCCGCGATGCACCGGCGTGCAGTTTTCACTCTTCGCCGATGACAATATTTCGTTATCAAGTGACATTGAAGCTGTATGTCTAAATTACTTATCATACCGGTATTTAATTGATTGATATTACAAATATAACAGTGTCAGAGAAATTCAGAGAATTTTGGCACGGATTTGTTCACTTGCAGGAAGAAAAAAACTGTGCCGTGTGCATCGCGTTTTCCTACGTGTTTGACGGTCCGTGTCGGACTGTGGTGGATTGTCTTCTCGGTGGCCGGCTCCTTAAAGCCTTTCGTCATTAAAATTACTGAAATTAATCAGTCTATTAACGATAAAAAGCGTCAATCAGGAGTCACAATAATTGTGGCCTACAGGTGGTCCGGGAGAAATTTCACTACATTTAGCTTTGTTTTCCTAAAACGTTGACAATTGCTTTTTACCCCCAGCCCATAGGGCTGTGGGGTCTTGTCGTTGCCATGTACGTACGTCCGTCCGTCCTAGCGTCCGTCCGTCAACATTTTCTTGTCCGCTAAATATCTTCAGATCTATGAAGTCGGGCCTGACCAAACTTTGGTGAGAGCTTCCTGAATGTTGACAGATGAAATGATTAGATTTTCAGATGGCTATGATGATGTCATGATTTTTAATTATTTTTGTTATTATTTATTGATGGCGTAGCTTTTGCACTGTTATCTATGCCCATCAACATGTTCTTGTCCGCTGAATATCTGCAGATCTATGAATCGGGTCTGACCAAACTTTGGTGAGAGCTTCCTGAATGTTGACAGATGAAATGATTAGATTTTCAGATGGCTATGATGATGTCATGATTTTTAAAAAAAAAAATTATTATTTATTGATGGCTTAGCTTCTGCACTGTTATCTATGCCCATCAACATGTTCTTGTCCGCTGAATGTCTGCAGATCTATCAAGTCGGGCCTGACCAAACTTTGGTGAGAGCTTCCTGAATGTTGACAGATGAAATGATTAGATTTTCAGATGGCTATGATAATTTCATGATTTTTTATTTTTTTAAATTTTTTAATTTATTGATGGCTTAGCTTTTGCACTGTTATCTATGCCCATCGGGAACCCTTGGTTGCATGTTTCGTTGTGAATTTTGAAGGTTCCCTGATACAAGAAAGCCTGGTCCATTCATGATTATTATTGAATGAAGGACAACATTTTTCTTAAATTTTGCTATTAAATCATTCTATTGTACATCATATGATTTATTCTAAAACTTTTGCATGAACCATATTTGTGTCCACACATTTAACTGGTACAACATAATGCTTCAATTTTTGTCACCAAACATGTTACTGTACCTTGGAAATTATGTAAAACGAGTGATTAGGAGAGCCCATTTTTAGCCTGACTGTGTGCAATTTTGAATCAGTTTGCATACCTGGAGCTCCCCCCCCCCCCCAAATAATGATAAGGGTTGGCCTGTGTCAATAAGTGTGTTTACTTGTTATCACACTTGTGCAATGCATAAATTGCCACTGATAAAGCTACACTTCCTTGCATGCTGTAATCCCAGCACATCACTCACGTGAAACCGAAGTCTGTTATATACGGTATCCAGGGATTTTTTTGCAGGTTCCGATCCCAAACTCCCAGTTCCTTTTCGTAATTATGCCCCCCCTCTAACTAGAGGGGGGAGCATATAGCAATCGCTTTGTCCGTCTGTCCGTCCGAATTTCTTATCCGGGCAATATCTCGGTTAATATTTGATGGACAGGATCGAAACTTGCATGGAATGTGGCCAGTGGCTCGTAGTTGTGCAGCGTGGAGTTTTTTCCGAGTTCCGGTATAATTTTCAAGAGTTATGGCCCTTTTTCTGAAATCTCTGTGAATGGGACTTGTCCGGGCTGGATCTTGGTTAATATTGTATGGACAAGTATGAAATTTGCATGATATGTGGTCAATGACCCACAGTTGTGCAGCGTAAAGTTTCTCCACGTTTCGCTTATATTTTCAAGAGTTATGGCCCTTTGTTCCTGAATTCTCCGTGAATTGGGACTTGTCCGGGCTGGATCTCGGTTAATATTGTATGGACAATTATGAAATTTGCAGGATGTGTGGTCAGTGCCCTGTAGTTGTGCAGCGTGAATTTTCTCCTCGTTTCGCATATATTTTCAAGAGTTATGGCCCTTTTTTCTTCAAATCTTTGTGAATTGGAACTTGTCCGGGCTGGATCTCGATGAATATTGTATGAACAATTATGAAATTTGCAGGATATGTGATCAGTGCCCTGTAGTTGTGCAGCGTGAAGTTTCTCCGCGTTTCGCATATATTTTCAAGAGTTATGGCCCTTTTTTCTTCAAATCTTTGTGAATTGGAACTTGTCCGGGCTGGATCTCGGTGAATATTGTATGAACAATTATGAAATTTGCAGGATATGTGATCAGTGCCCTGTAGTTGTGCAGCGTGAAGTTTCTCCACATTTCGCCTATATTTTCAAGAGTTATGGCCCTTTTTCTTCAAATCTTTGTGAATTGGGATTTGTAGGGCTGGATCTCGGTTAATATTGTATGAACAAGTATGAAATACGCATGATATGTGGTCAGTGACCCATAGGTGTGTAGCGTGAAGTTTCTCTGTTTTCGGTTATATTTTCAAGAGTTATGGCCCTTTGTTTAAACCTAAGTGAATGGGATATATTTATTTGTCCAAGCTGGATCTCCGTCCATAACTGATTTGAACCGGGAAAATGGCTATATTATATGTTATTCTACATTCCAAAGCAGACAACATAGGTCCTGAAGTATGAAATTGCCCCAAAAACAGTGAATTGGATACAAAATTCACTGATCGCTTCATAATTTCACCACAATATACTCCCAAGGAATGTAGGTCTCATAACCAGGTCACATTTTCGGATTTGGCGAAAGCCCTGGCGACCATCTTGCATCGAAGCATCGTATTATCACTTGTTGCTTGATATTTGGAATATGTATTATGTGAGACATGGCAAAAAAGTGACTGAAACAGAATTTTTATAATTATCCAAATTAGACCTCCACCAACCAATAAAGAACAGAACAATGGCGGGGCAGTGTCGGATTAAAGTGGAAAGGGGGGCATACAATTGAGCAATCTCTGATTGCTTCCTTCCTGTGTTCATTATTGAGGGTCCAATTTTTTTAAGTGAATTTCGGCGCAAAGAGCCTGTGATCAATCACAAAACAGAGGTTTATTAACATGAAATTCAATACCCAGCTATGCAATCGGATCGATATTGAGGCTTCCAGAAGCTTTTTCTAGGAGTATTTCCTTCAGAAATCTTTTCAAATTGAACAAAAACAACACTTTCGTTTTTTGTTTCATTTGTGTTTTGGGTGCCCATATGTTTTCCAAAACTAAACTGGCTCTAGATGCAGCCCTGATCCTACTTGACAAAAAAAAAACAGGCTGAGGGGCCACGCACCTTTTAGGTGCTTGCCTGCAATTCATGTTACACCAGCAGGCCTTATTTTTTGACGCGAACGCTCGTTCAGGTTACGTGAAGGTTACGCAAATCGTATTTTACGCGAACGGTCGCCGTTCACGTGGGGCGAATTTTATCTGCTAGCTTATTTTCGTAAGTCGGCAGTGTCTGTCTGCACAAACTGGAAATAAAATAGGTGGCGACAGTTATATTTGCGCGTATACCGTGCACTTTCTCTTTCTCCTATTGTCGACTGGCAGGCTAATTTACACGGCGGTGGTTGTTTTGATAAATCATGAATTGCTTATGGCCTGGTTAAATTGTTTGTGTCGGAGTGGTTTCGTTTTCACTGGCCAGACAATTACGCATGCCCAGATGGAAATAGGTCAGCACTGCCATTTACAGCATGTTGACCTCAACACGTGCTGCCAGCCCCGGGCGATCTCAATCATGAAGTCTGGTGATCACAGGGGGGTGGAAAGACCGTCGCATGCAAATTACAACACCATCATTCTTGGGTTTTGTATTCGAATGAACCGTTACCTTATTCTTATGTCATTGAAATAATGCCACCGTTTTGACGGGTATAAAATATTCATATGATCAAATAAATATGAACTCGTGTTCAGCTTTGTTACACCTTTCACCCCTGTTGATTTTGCCAAGTGACTCAAGTGAGTCTATCCCGGCCAGTGTGGTTCATGTCCAAAAACAATGAAAACTGTGGGGGAGATGGATTGTAGTTAAGTTTCTCCGTAAATCAAATAGCATTTCGTTGGTATTTGTTCTCTTATTAACAGTAAGATAATCTTTATTCTTTTCACACTAGTGTAATGTTCTCATGGTTTCGGGAGAATAAATATCTTTTTGTTTGAACAATGGGAAAACAGTTAATTGTGTATGCGTGCTCTTTCACCCCTGGAGTCAAAATCAGAATGGGACAGACATAAGCCTCATGGCAAACTGATGATACGGACTAGAGCGGGTTTACAGATTGGATTTACAGCTGTTCTATTATAAATTAAGGATAGATTCCGTCGGTTTATAAATGGTATGGCAATTAATCATTAGTGAATACACAATAGTCGTGTGACGGGAAAATATCACGATGTGGCTGTCAAGTGTCGTACTGTCCATGTCAAGCAGTTTGAATTTGCCACAATTACCGGGGCAAGAGAGAGCAGCGGCATTACGTCAGCGTGGTCGGCAGTTATTTTTTTCTCGTATATTGTTCGTGTCCTTGAGCAAATGGTAATATGGATTAAATTTACGTAACCTTTCACGTAACCGATCGGTTACGCAGCGAACTTGGTGCGTAACCGAACGATCGGTTATGTACGCAAAAAATCACGCGAACGGTAAATCGTTCACGCCAGATTTTGAAAAAATAAGGCCTGCACCAGACGTCGTCAATTTTTCCCACCTCTTGCATATCGCCCAAATTCATTCTTTCACATCATTGTGCAGAATTCCCCAAATTTCATGTACCATTTTGCTGTACCAGAATTAGATAAATTAATTTCAATTTCTATTTCGTGGTTTTCACGATATATGATAATTGCTTTTAAATTTCGACCCTATTCCGATATGCATACATGATTGCCATAACAAGATAATATTCATACCTACAACTCATATCTGGAACTTTAGAGGAATGATCAGGGCTTTCTCTCACGTCGACTCCACAACAAAAGGGACGATTACAATACTGATATTATTAACTTCTCATTTCTGGATAGCCAAAAATATTTAGCTTTGTTTTTCTAAAACGTTGACAATTGTCATGTGAAAAACAACAGAAAAAGTGACGTTTTCTTGCACCTATTTTGTTAATGATCGCATTTTGTAAAATATATTTTGACACGAGTTGACCAGACAGAATAAACAAGGAACTATAACCACAACAACGCCCAACTTGTTTACTGCTGTGAGTACCAATGCAATGGTAGTAAAACTGCTCCGGGCGATGTGATGTTTTGTGATGACAAAACATTTCATTATCATTGATAATCGTGTCTGGTCTTCTGATCACCATTCGTAATCTTGTAGTGTGATCCTACCAAACTGCAATATACGTTTGGTGTGAAGTTGAACCAAAGATTTAAACCATTAAACCAGACCTATGTCTAGGATTTTGTGGTTCAAAAACTGAGCAATAATTGGTCACTTCCTAATTCAATAATTCCATTACTTGTGTTAATATGCTTGATGTTTCTATGCATGATTATTAGGTGAGAGTTTGGTGTTGAAACAACAGATGAGGTCCCGCAGGTATCATGCTGTTTGGAATGCTCATCAACTGGTTAAATATGAAAAATGTCACCTGCGCGATCCCAGGGAAAATGTAGATAGGTTTGCATGTAGTCCTGTTTTCCCCATTATCGGTCACTCTGCTTCCGAAATTCTCTTCAGGATCTCGCACACTTGTTTAAATTGTCAGTTCATGTATGGTACAGTACAAAAAATCCTTGAGAGCTTCCGAGGAATAAATCTAAATGTGCTTCGGATAGGCTCTAAGACGGTCTGACTCCTATTTACATGAATGGGAATATTGAATGCGAAAATAGTCGACCAAATAGCTATGCAAATATAAAACAAGCCGTTTGCAGGAAATGCCACAATATCAAGATTTAGAAGAAGGCTATATTGTCATCTTTAGCTCGTACCTAAAGTTGAGAATTTTTTTTTAAAAATTCTTTTTTTTCTTCTGAAAATCGTGTGCAAACCTGATCACGCATCAGTGTGAATGTCATTTATGCATTTATCTATTTATTTAAAATTTATTCATTAAATACATATATATTCATCATAATTACTAGCATTTCTTAAACATTTTAATTTACTTTTATTCATTTTCATAGATCAGTTATGTTACATACCGTACTGATTTTGTCATGTGTGATATTTCGTTTCTATGTGAGGGGAATGTGTATTGTAAGCTGTCCTGGCTGACACTAATCCGTAATCACAGCAGGCTTACGACTTCACATGTTAGCTCTTGTCACCTGAGTTAACTAGTACTTCTCACCTTTCTTAACTAGCATGTAACAAAATAATAAGGGGTTGAACTCCGACATGTGGCAGGGCTCTGTATAATCTAGCCGTCTTCCATGAATACGGACGGAGCACTGTACAACTTGGCAGTCTTGCATGAATATGGACTGGGAGGTGAGTACGACAGAGCTCTGTATAATTCAGCAGTCTTCCATGAATACGGACTGGGAGGTGAGTAAAGATCAGCCATGACAGAACTCTGTATAACCTAGCGGTCTTCCATGAATACGGACGAAGCACTGTACAACTTGGCAGTCTTTCATGAATATGGACTGGGAGGTGAGTACGACAGAGCTCTGTATAATTCAGCAGTCTTCCATGAATACAGACTGGGAGTCTTCCATGAATACGGACGAAGCATTGTACAACTTGGCAGTCTTTCATGAATATGGACTGGGAGGTGAGTACGACAGAGCTCTGTATAATTCAGCAGTCTTCCATGAATACAGACTGGGAGGTGAGTAAGATCAGCCATGACAGAACTCTGTATAACCTAGTAGTCTTCCATGAATATGGACTGAGAGTTGAGTAAGACAGGTTATGGCAGGGCTCTGTATAATCTAGCCGTCTTCCATGAATACGGACTGAGAGTTGAGTAAGATCAGCTATGACAGAGCTCTGTATAACCTAGCAGTCTTCCATGAATACGGACTGGAAGTTGAGTAAGACAGGTTATGGCAGGGACTGGGAGGTGAGTAAGATCAGCTATGACAGAGCTCTGTATAACCTAGCAGTCTTCCATGAATACGGACTGGGAGATGGGTAAGATCATCTATGACAGAGCTCTGTATAACCTAGCAGTCTTCCATGAATATGAACTGGAAGTTGAATGAGGTTATGGCAGGGCTCTGTATAATCTAGCCATCTTCCATGAATACGGACGGAGCACTGTACAACTTGGCAGTCTTTCATGAATATGGACTGGGAGGTGAGTACGACAGAGCTCTGTATAATTCAGCAGTCTTCCATGAATACAGACTGGGAGGTGAGTAAGATCAGCCATGACAGAACTCTGTATAATCTAGCCGTCTTCCATGAATACGGACTGGGAGGTGAGTAAGATCAGCTATGACAGAACTCTGTATAACCTAGCAGTCTTCCATGAATACGGACGGAGTACTGTACAACTTGGCAGTCTTTCATGAATATGGACTGGGAGGTGAGTATGACAGAGCTCTGTATAATTCGGCAGTCTTCCATGAATACAGACTGGGAGGTGAGTAAGATCAGCCATGACAGAACTCTGTATAACCTAGCAGTATTCCATGAATACAGACTGGGAGGTGAGTAAGATCAGCTATGGCAGAGCTCTGTATAACCTAGCAGTCTGCCATGAATATGGACTGGGAGTTGAGTAAGATCAGCTATGACAGAGCTTTGTATAACCTATCAGTTTACATGAATATGGACTGGAAGTTCAGTGAGACAGGTTTATGGCAGGGCTCTGTATAAACCTAGCAGTCTTCCATGAATGTGGACTGGGAGGTGAGTAAGATCAGCTATGACAGAGCTCTTTATAATATTGCAGTCTTCCATGAATATGGACTGGGAGATGAGTAAGATCTGCTATGACAGAACTCTGTATAACCTAGCAGTCTTCCATGAATATGGACTGGGAGATGAGTAAGATCAGCTATGACAGAGCTCTGTATAACCTAGCAGTCTTCCATGAATATGGACTGGGAGATGAGTAAGATCAGCTATAACAGAGCTCTGTAGCAGTCTTCCATGAATATGGACTGGAAGTTCAGTAAGACAGGTTATATGGCAGGGCTCTCTATATTCTAGCAGTCTTCTATGAATAATAATTCTGTTGAAGGCCTATAGCCAGGCTCTCCAAATTCATACAGCAGTTGCACTTCGTGATCAGAAGCTTATGAAATTTAGGGTATCCAAATTTATATTGCTCATGTGACTGATGATGAACTTGTATCCTACTCAAGCTGACCTATTTTACAAGGTCATTCACTGTTTGTTATGATATATCTTGAAGAATAATAGTCCGGCTTCCAAATTAATTCTATGTATATGCATCTGGTAATGATCCAGAAGTAAATTAAAGATAACTGACCTTGACCCATTGTGTCAGGGTCATATTCTATTGTTGAGCAATGGTAAATAAGTACTAGTATTTTCTTGTCTTATCTGACCGGGGAAAATCCTGTGGGGGGTATGTGAGCTCACAGCTCTTTTTATACGCCCGCCAAAAGGCGGACGTATTATGTGATGGCGGTTTCCGTCCGTGTGTCCGTCTGTCCGTCCGTCGTGTCCGGTCTATATCTGGGACAGTTTTCTATCTACAGTTCTAATTTTTGGTGTGTGGATACCCTATGGTGAGAGAATGTGTCGTGTACTAAAATGAAGGTCAAGGTCAGAGGTCAAAGGTCACTGGCCTAAAAAACAGGAAATCACTTAAGTGTTCGTATCCACAGTTGCAATTTTTTGTGAGTGGATATGCTAGGTGGAGACGATGTGTCGCATACCAAAATTGAGGTCGAGGTCAGAGGTCAAAGATCACTGTTGCCTAAAATCAGGAAATCATTGATCGTTGACAGTTTTCTATCTACAGTTCTAATTTTTGGTGAGTGGATGCCCTAGGGGGAACGATGTGTCGCATACCAAAATATAGGTCAAGGTCAAAGGTCACTGTCCCCAAAATCAGGAAATCATTAAAAATAACATTTCTTTGTCAGTAGATGTATTAGGGGGACACGATGTGTCACATATCAAAATGTAGGTCAAGGTCACTGTCACCCAAAAATCGTGAAATTGTTAATAATCATGATTTTTGAGTCCATCGAGAAATTACGGGTAGCCGTTTTGTCATGTACCAAAATTTAGGTCGAGGTCATTAGTCAAGATCACTGTGACCCCCAAAATCATGAAATTCATGAAAATCATGATTTTTTTTGTGTCCATTCATACATTGAGGGAAGACGATGTGTCGTGTACCAAAATTTAGGTCAAGGTCACTGTGACCCCAAAATCAGGAAGTCATTAAAAGTCGCATTTTCATTTGCCTGTCGAAGACGAGATCATTTAATGCGGTGTTGCGCTCTGTCCATTCACCCATTAACATTTGTTTTCTATTGCTATATCTCTAGTTTCAAGGCATGGATTGGTACCAAACTTTGAGTATATCTTACTCGCATGGCAAAGAGGAGCCATACATCAATTTGTCAAAGGTCAAGGTCACAGTCCCCCAAAACTGAATCAAGTTTAGCTGACTATGTGTTAGGTTGGAATATTCAGAGTTCTCTCCCCTACATGTATATGGTATTTGTCCTGTGGAGTTGTCTCCCGTGTTTGAAACGGCTACATTTAGTTAAACTGTTGTGAAATAAAAACCATACAGTTCCTTCATTAAAAATTCTGTCCTCTGAAAGAAATCCATTTGCAGGAAAACTAGTATTTTCTTGTGTTTGACTATTGTCGATTTCAGTGTGGGATATGTGAGCTCTCGGCTCTTGCTCCAAGGTCAACTACATGTTGACCAAGAGTTAAGCTCATTTTAGTTTATCATTCAATGTAAGATGTGATATATGTTACATTCTCAAAAGCACAAAATTGTAGACCTTTCTCTGGATTGCTAGCTACCAATTGGAATCAAGGCTGTTAAACAAACTTGAAATTTGGACCAATGTAATTCCAGATATATGGGCGTATATTGAAGCCCCTTGGGCTCTTGTTTTCTTAGGAATTCTTAAATGAGATAATCACAGTTTTGCACTCGAAAGAATCCAAGTACTTTTTTCTTAGAAACTCTTAAATAAGATAATCACAGTTTTGCCCTCTAAAGAATCCAAGTACCTGACCAATGAGTCTTTCACTTTAAATGGAATAGTATTGGGAACTCTTTGGCTGCAGTTAGCTATTTTAAACTCAACTTATTGTTTGTAAATTTAAGAAAAAAATTCTTTTTCTTATTCCATGAAAAAAAATTTAAATAAGTAAAAACTGGATCTCCAGGAGAAAATTTTAGAATATTCAACAAAAATGTTTATTTTTGTTCCTGTAGACCCATTTTTACTTATTTCAGATTTCTTTTGAATAAGAAAAACCACTTTTGAAGCAGAGTTTAAAATTGCTAAGAGCAGCCAAAGAGTTTTCAAAACTCTTTGATTTTGATGTGAAAAGACCTATTTGTCAGGTGCTTGTATGTATTGTGCTATAGAGGACAAAGCTGTGATTTCTGATTTAAGAATTGTTAAGTAAATTGAACTCAGTCAAGCAAAAATCCAAGAAAACTTTTTTAACAGTGGATACTTGTTGTTTAATATCTTGTCATAACTACACTTTTAGTTTGAAGATATATTCCATTGTAAAGATGGTTGTCTTTGAAATCTTACATGAACTGATCTCAAAGCCTTGTTGTTCTCCTCAGGTCTTCCTATCAATCTTGCCTCAGCTCAGGACTTGTATCAAAAGGCATCGGATGAAGGGAATGAGAATGCCCAACACAGTCTCCAGAGGCTGCATGCTGAGGAGGCCACTGCAGAATGGAACCGTAAGTTTCTTCCTACAGTCTTCATATCCGTGATTCCCTTTTATAAACCACTGTCTATGGCCTTAGTATGGAAACATGCATACCTAGTACCATAGGGGACATTTAGTGAAGTGATAAGAAATGCTGGTAAACTTGTAAGATGGATTTGTGAGACTATTTGTGAGACTATCCATGAACCTGCTGTCTTACTGTAGTCTCCCCAAAGATCAATCTACTGTAAATCATCTCCATCCACTTACTGTGAAGTATATCATTGAAGATTTCTGGTTCTGTGTCATTGAAACTCTTTGTCTTTCACCCTAGGTGAAGAGTTTGCACGAGGAGCTGCAGAGCAGACGATCAAAGAGGCCACCACATACCTTCGATCCCATGCCTCCTCTCCGACCCTCACAGATTATGTCCGACAGCATCTTGAGGAGCTCAGTATTCATCCTGGTGGGGTGGGGCATCCTGGTGGTAAAAAAGAGACTAATGGCTGGATCCAGTTTGACGCATTTATGCTGGGACGACAGTGGCCTGCTGTGAAAGAAACCTTGTCTGAGGTGCCAAAGTTCACTATAGGCCCAGTAGATGATGATGTTGTGGAGTTTGGGCCAAGCCCCACTCCCCAGGCTCCATACAAAGGGGCAGTTTTACCCAGCATGAAGGAGAGTTCCCAGATATGGTCTCATCCAGGTCTGTCCCGGCCAGCCTCTCTGTTTGACCTCAGGGTAGCCTGTACTTGATGATGATGTGCCTCTAACCAATCTCTATGTCATCAATATTATCATTCCATCTTTATTCATTTTTATACGCCCACCAAAAAGGCAGACGTATTATGTTATGACGGTTTCTGTCTGTCTGTCCCTCCTGTCCAGTCTTTTATATCTGGGACAGTTTTTTTATCTACAGTTCCAATTTTTGGTGAGTGGATACCCTATGGGGAGACTATGTGTCACGTACCAAAATAAAGGTCAATGTCAAAGGTCACTGGCCAAAAAAAAAACCAGGAAATCACTGATCATTGACAGTTTCCTACCCTCAGTTCTAATTTTTGGTGAGTGGATACCCGGGGGGGGGGGGGGGGGTGACGATGTGTTGCATACCAAATGTAGCTCGAGGTCAGTGTGACCGAAAAAAATCTGGAAATTACTAAGAAATTCCAATTTTTTGCGAGTGTACTCGATAGGGGAAAATGAAGAAATGAAGTATCGCATATTGAAAATTAGGTCAAGGTCAAAGGTCACTGTGAGCCCAAACTCAGTAAATTATTAAAAATACTTTTTTTGTCAGTGGATACATTAGGGAAACATGTCACGTACCAAAATGTAGGTCAAGGTCAAGGTCACTGACCCCAAAATCATGAAATTGTAAAAAATCAAGATTTTTTGTGTCCATTGATATATTAAGGGGAGACTATGTGTTATGTACAAAAATTTAGGTCAAGGTCACTGTGACCCCAGAATCAAGAAATCTTTAAAAAGTAATTTTTTTTGTCAGTAGATACATTAGGTGGACATGTGTCACGTACCAAAATGTAGGTCAACGATGAAGGCCAAGTTCACTGTGACCCTAAAATCATGAAATTGTTAAAAATCATGATTATTTGTCCATTGACACATTAAGAGGAGACAGTGTCGTGTACCAAAATTTAGGTCAAGGTCACTGTGACCCCAAAATCAGGAAATCATTAAAAATAACTTTTTTTCCTGCCAGCAGATACATTAGAGGACAAGATGTGTTACGTGTACCAACATTTGGGTCAAAGGTCAAGGTCACTGTGACCCCAAAATCATGAAATTGTTAAAAATCTAGATTTTTTGTGTCCATTGATACATTAAGGGAAGAAGATGTCATGTACCAAAATTTAGGTCAAGGTCAAAGGTCACTGTGACCCCAAAATGAAGAAATCATTAAAAGTCACATTTGATATTCCTGTCGAATACAAGATCGTTTAATGCAATGGTGAGTTCTGTCCATCTATCTGTCTATTCATCCATTAACATTTGTTGTCCATGCGATATTTCCAGTTTCAAGTTATGGATTGGTACCAAACTTTGGGTATACCTTACTCGCATGGCAAAGAGGAGCAATATTCATTTTGAGATCAATTTGTCAAGGCCAAGGTCAGTCTCCCAAAACTGAATCCAGTTAAGCTGACTGTTTTAAGTTGGAATTTTTATAGTTGTCTTTTTATAGTTATAGTTACATTTAGTTAAACTTCGTGAAATAAAAAACAAACATTTATGTCTCAAATCTACACCTGCTATAGTTGCCCTAATCCTCCTTTGAGATTCTGCTGTAGATTAAAAATTCTCACCCTCTGGAGCCTCAGCCAATAGGTTACACTGCGCCTGCGCCCAAACGCACTTCCCCAAATCACTTTTTCTTCCTACAGCACAGCGTGCTGACGTGTTTAGAGTAGCTCTGCTAGAATTAGATTTTTTGTTTTTGCCTATCTTGATAGGGAAATTCAGTCTAGATTTAGTTATACATTGTAGAAACAATGCCTAAACCACCGGGAATGCTAAGCGCTGCGAATCTTGCATACTATCTTGGTCACATTTGGATTCACATTCTTTGTGTTTTTCCAGCATAATTATTTATGCTATCGGGAAACTACGTGTCTAGAATGTATTTCTTGGGATGACCAAGCCTGGGTGCACAGGCCAGACGGGGATATTTATTGCAGGCCGCTGGAGACGGCCACTCCACGACAGGCAGCAAATGGAGATTAACCTCAGAGTTTACAGGCAGTATCAAAGGACAGCTCCACTACACCATCTCTACACCAATGCGTCCGAGACAGGTTTGGGAGCCCATCTAGACGACCTAGAGATGTCCGACAGATGTCGACATCGGATGCCAAACTTCATATCAACCTCATATCAAGCTGTCATCTGTGCAGTCCAGCATTGGAGTCATCTACTGGTGAATTCGTCTCGTCCCATCATCAACAGACAATTCAACTGTCCTTGTTCATACCAACAAGATGGGTACCACTGGATCCTTCCCAGTATTCCGTCTGGTTTGGACCCTCTTCGACTGGGCTTTGCAACATCACTACCACATGCGTGCTCGTCATGTCCCAGGTCAGCTCTATGTATTAGCAGATCATCTGTCTCGCCAGACACTGTACTATAGACCGAATGGCAACTGCATCCAGAGGTCTCCCAACATATCACCAGCATCTGGGAAACCCTCTGATCGACCTATTTGCGAGGAGGAACAATGCACAGCATTCCCTATGCGTCAGTCCGTTTCTGGACCCTCGAGCCTACGCCATCGATGCCCTATCAATCAACTGGCACAAATTCCTTGCATACGCCTACCCACCCATTGCCTTACTGCAGGAAGTACGACAGAAGATTGTTCTATACGACTGCATCATTCTTCTCATTGCTCTGTGGTGGCCTCGTCGACCGTGGTTTTGTGGCCCTGATCCCTCTACTCGCCGCCTCTCCACGTCACCTACCAGTTTGGGCCAACCTGTTAAGCCAATCCTGCGGGATACCCCATCACAACCCTCAGTGGCTCAACTTATACGTCTGCAGATTACCAAGTGTACCCTCACAGACCAGGATTTTCAGCAGATATTGCAGAGACGATGGTTTCACCCAACCGATCTTCCACATCACAGCACCAGTCTAAGTGGAGATGTTTCGTCTCATGGTATCAACGTCGAGGCTCCGATCCCGAGGTTCCGAGTTCAAAAGCAGCACTATTGAAGGGTACCGATCAACCTTGGCCCGGGTTCTACGTTTATCTGCTAGCATTGACATTAGCCTGGATCCCAATATCTCTGCTCTTCTACATGCCTGTGCATTACAGTCACGTCGTTCCCGACAACTATTACGAAGTGGGACATTGGTGTGGTTTCTCAGCGCATACCTTCGCCCACCACCCTTTGAACCATTACAGCCAGCCTCTATGAAGCTGTTCTCCGCAAGACTTCCTTCCTAGCAGCCTTCGCCCTGACGTCTAGAGTATCCGAGCTTCATGCCTTGGAAAGGAAATCAATGACTTGGACGGCAGATTGGGCACGCATATCCTTCCGCCTGTTAATAAGTTCATTGCCAAGAATGAGACTGTACGACAAGGACCTTGTGCTCAACGTCTGTATTCCATCCCTGCATTATCAGATTTTGTTCAAGGACTTGATAACGACATCTTACTGTGTCCAGTACGAGCAATACGTCACTACCTCAGCCGTACCAATCCTATCAGAGGTTCTTGTCGACGACTGATGCTCTCTCTTCTCCCAAGGGCTACTCAAGACATTACCAAGAATACGGTGGCCTCCTGGTTGAGCAAGACCATTAATGGACATATGAATTATCCCGTTATGTCCAGTGTTCCAGTACGAGCAATACGTCACTACCTCGGCCGTAGCAATCCTATCAGAGGTTCTTGTCGACTACTACTGCTCTCTCTTCTCCCAAGGGCTACTCAAGACATTACCAAGAACACGGTGGCCTCTTGGTTGAGCAAGACCATTAAATGGACATACGAACTACATGTATCCCTCGATGCCCCCCCACTGCTAGCCTCTGCATCTTCTCATGAAATACGAGCCATCGCAACATCATGGCCTTTATGGAAGAACGTATCGCTGGATGACATTGTCCAAACCTGTGCTTGGAGTGCCAATTCCACGTTTACAGATTTCTATGAGAGACTTGTCAGTACAAACAGACAACCTGACCATGTTAGGGCTGCTCGTTGCTGCCCAACATGTAGTCGCCTAGTCTTCAAAGAAAAAAGAGGGGGGGGGGGGGCAGTACCGATCTCAAGCCGACCGACCAGTCTGCAAGATGGTTCAGAGTCACGGCATATCGGTAATCGCCAATACCAGCCAAGTCAGCTATCAAGACCCCAACACTAGTAAATACAGTGAGTATAAATGTATTTATTTTTTCTAGGTAAATCTAGTGTCGGACATTCAAGAAAAGTTCATAGAAGAAATTGGTGATTGGAGCAATCGTTGGTACCCTAGTATTCGGGTTCAGAAGCCCCGGTTCTTATACCCTTCTTACCGTCTCACTAGTAATTGCCCCTTGGCCCCTCCAGTGCTCTTAGGCCCAGGGTCCACTGACGGGTTCAATTAACGTACCACAACCCTGGTCAGTTGGTTCCACTAGTATTCGGGTTCAGAAGCCTCGGTCCTTATACCCTTCTTACCGTCTCACTAGAAATTGCCCCTCAGTCCCTACAGTGCTCTTAGGCCCAGGGTCCACTGATGGGTTCAATTTACGGTCCCATGTATCTCTGATCGTCTCAGCGGTTACAGCCACACTTCAACAAGCCGAGGCCCACCTCCTCCTGTTGGTAGTGGGCAACTATAGCAGGTGTAGATTTGAGACATAAATATTAAACATTTATAAACAATGTTAGTATTTATTATCAAATCAAACCTGCTATAGTGTTGACTGCCCGACCCAGCCTCCCCGCACTCTTCTCGGGCTTGCACGCATCACGCTATAGGCTTATAGAAGAAAAAGTGATTTGGGGAAGTGCGTTTGGGCGCAGGCGCAGTGTAACCTATTGGCTGAGGCTCCAGAGGGTGAGAATTTTTAATCTACAGCAGAATCTCAAAGGAGGATTAGGGCAACTATAGCAGGTTTGATTTGATAATAAATACTAACATTGTTTATAAATGTTTAATATTTACTAATTTAAGTGGGAGAGGGGTCCTTTATACCTGTGTATTAACAAGGTTTACTTCATCACTTTCTTCAGTTTTCTTCCTTCATGAAAAATTTTCTCACCTGAAAGGAATCTATTTGAAGGAAAACTACTATTTTCTCGTGTTTGACTATTCAGTGTGGGATATGTGAGCTCTTGGCTCTTGTTTCAAGGTCACCTAGTTACAAAGAGTTAAGCCCATTTTAGTTTATCATTCAATATAAGGTGTGATATATATGTTACATTCTCAGAAGCACAAAATCATAGATCTTTCTTTGGATTGTTAGCTACCGTGTGGGATAGTCATTAAACAACCTTGAAATTTGGACCAGTGTAATTCCAGATGTTTGGGCGTATATTGAAGTCCCTTGGGCTCTTTTAAAATATCATATCATTTTAGAACATATTTTAGTGAATTGTTTTAGAAATCTGCCATTGGCTGATAAACAGTTTTCTGATCTGTATGAACTCGACATAATAAGAAGGAAAGTTGTGGTTGGAATGTAGCTGATCCCTGAGGTCAACAATCTGTATTCTATAAGCATTAATCTCAGTACTTTCATCGATTAATTGTAAGTTTATGAATGTAACATATCCAAGTGGGACAAAAGTCTGTACTAATTGCCTGTTGTTCATTGAACGGATGGAAGGACAAACAGTAACCATGGTAATCCTCAAATATCCAATTCATAAGTTTGTTTTATCTCCCACTTACAATACACAATACGTTTTGAACATTTTGACTGTTCTATATACCCCCATCAAATTAGCCTGTGTCAGGATGAGAGGACAGGTAGCTGTGTTTGGTCCTGTCTTACCCGGTGTGGGATGACAGTGTATGGTCCTCTTGTACCTAAGATGTAAGAAAGATAAACTGTGTGTGGTCCCCTCTTACCCGGGATGAGAGGACAGGTAGCTGTGTTTGGTACTGTCTTACCTGAAATGAGAGGGCAGTGTGGTCCTCCCTTACCTGGGACAAGAAGACGGGGACTGTTTGTGGAATAATTCAGCTGTTGATAAAATAGATATTCATGTGAACACATACATCACTATTGACTTTTGTTTGCACCAGATTGCCTGTCATACTTTAATAACCTCAGGCAAGGTGTTCGACTGCCATCTTCCTTTATACGGAGACCAGTTTGATGTGTACTACATTACTTGCTTGTTCCATGCTTGTTTCTTTTCATATCTCTACAAAAGAATCAGCCTTATTGTTTTCCTGGTGTGTGTTTTTAGTTTTATATGTGGGGAGACAAGGGCTGTTGAAAATTATTAAGAAAGAGAATGTTATAACTTAAGGAGATTTTTATACTGACCAGTTATGCATAGAAAGGCATGATTAACAGTAAACATGGTCACAGGTGTGTAGCATTTATTCACTTCTTTCTCCAATCCATAAGAGAGTAAAATCTATTGCATTTGTTTTACTTGAAACTTTTTATACGCACAATATTACTTCTGCAGTCTAACCTCAGTATAAAGGTGCCTCAATATAACACTGATTTAAAGCAAATGGTATGTTCTCCAAATAAATGCATATCATTTCAGCCCTTTATAAGAATAAAAATTTATATGGTGGTTCGAATTTGGTAACAGTACTATAAAGAGATTGTATGACTATAGGTTTGTAGTGCTTGCAGAGGAGTCCATAACATATCCGACAGGAGTCCGCATAGACAGCCTCACACCAAATGTAAGGAAGGAACAAAATTCAGACTCTTCGTTGTACAGAATTTGTGACCTGGAGTACTTTGAGCACTTCCCCTCCCCTTATGGTCTGTGTAATATTTGAATTCCTTTTTACAGAAATCCTGCCATTTATGATATTGTAGTAATGAAAATCGTTTTTATCAATATCCTAATTACTTTTATTACTGGACAGAGAGCTGATATTCATATTCATCAGGTGCAAGATCATGTTTTTTGCATGCAATTCTAGCAGACCAGCAAGGCACCTTTAGTAGTTTGTAGTTCACAAGGTATTCAAGCCCATAAATGGAACAGATGTTTTGGTGACAAGCCAGTCATAAAACGACCCTTGTCTGGTTGTGAGGATCAAGTGGACCCATTAATTTGATTTTCCAACTGAAACGCTTATTCAGGAGTTCAGTTACAGCCAACCTTCATAACGACCATGTTTGTTCCAGGTGAATTTGTTGTCATAACAAATTTGCTGTAAAGGTACATATCGAGGTACATTTGTTACAGTGAATGTCATTATAAAGGTCTGCTGTCCTTACAGTGAATGTCATTATAACGGTCTGCTGTCCTTCCAGTGAATGTCATTATAAAGGTCTGCTGTCCATACAGTGAATGTCATTATAAAGGTCTGCTGTCCTTACAGTGAATGTCATTATAAAGGTCTGCTGTCCTTAGTGAATCACATTATAAAGGTCTGCTGTCCTTACAGTGAATGTCATTATAAAGAAGGTCCACAGCATGCTTACGAGAATGATTGATCTAAATCTTTAAAATCACATGCATCAAGTATGTAGGACTACATGATTACGAGTCTGAGCGCCACATTTGTAAATATAAAGTTTGGATGAGGTTTTTTAGTTCTATATCATTGTACAGATTACCATGCCATTTGTAGGATGTTTGAGAAATGATACCATGTGTGTATTTGTTATATTGTTAATAAAAAAAAATTTGGAGTAAAATTTGTACTGTTGTAATATACACATACATGAAATAAAATTTGGCTCCATTTGTGCTTTTGACAAAACTGAAACATTAACCATCATTGTGTACACCATGGGCTACCTTCACACTGACCACATTAAAGGGCCATAACTCTGAATACATAGAAAACTAGACGGTACACATCGACAAGTTTTGGAGTTGTCCATTAAATAATTACCGAGATACGCACCAGAGAAGATATATTTTTGTGAAACCGGAATAAGGGCCATAAAAAATTTCGAAATTATCAAAAAAGGTGAAACATCAGCAAGGTATCGAGTATATTCCATGCAAGTTTCGGACAAGAAATTATTGCTGGATGGGATCAAGGGCAATCACTGCATAAATTCCATGTAAGTTTTGGAGTTGTCCATTAAATTGTAGATGGGACGGACAGTAAACTTCTATATGTGGGAAATCAACAAAATGCAAACTGGACTAGTGTTCATCGGCAAGATACTAACCATCTTCCATGTAAATTTCAGAGTTGTCCAAGCAAACAGTAACAGAGATATGAACAAGACATGGTTGGGATTACCTTACTATCGAGGTGCTGGTCTGCTGTCCTTTCTATTAAAAAGCCATGCTATATTGTTAGGCGCTGGTCTATCAAGGCATTTACCATGGAATCAGAATGCCAATCTGGTGTCAAGGTGTTACCTTTTCTATATTGTGCTGTCCTGTATTATGTTACCTTGATATCAATGTGCTGGTCTGCTATCACCATTGTTATTAAGGTGTTGCTCTGCTGTGAAAGTTTTATCCAAACTAAGTGTTACCTTGCTATCAATGTGCTGGCCTGCTATTGTTATTAAGGTGCTGCTGTTCAATGTGCTGGCACACTATCAACTTGTTACCCTGATATCAAGGTATCGCTCTTGTTACCAAAATGTTGCTCTGCAGAGGTGTCATCCAAACTATCGAGGTGTTCCCTCTTATCACTCATTATTGAACTGTTGCTCTGCTGAGAATGTGTCATCCAAACTATCAAGGTGTTCCCTCGTATCACTCATTATTGAACTGTTGCTCTGCTGAGAATGTGTCATCCAAACTATCAAGGTGTTCCCTCTTATCACTCATTATTGAACTGTTGCTCTGCTGAGAATGTGTCATCCAAACTATCAAGGTGTTCCCTCGTATCACTCATTATTGAACTGTTGCTCTGCTGAGAATGTGTCATCCAAACTATCAAGGTGTTCCCTCGTATCACTCATTATTGAACTGTTGCTCTGCTGAGAATGTGTCATCCAAACTATCGAGGTGTTCCCTCTTATCACTCATTATTGAACTGTTGCTCTGCTGAGAATGTGTCATCCAAACTATCAAGGTGTTCCCTCGTATCACTCATTATTGAACTGTTGCTCTGCTGAGAATGTGTCATCCAAACTATCAAGGTGTTCCCTCGTATCACTCATTATTGAACTGTTGCTCTGCTGAGAATGTGTCATCCAAACTATCAAGGTGTTCCCTCTTATCACTCATTATTGAACTGTTGCTCTGCTGAGAATGTGTCATCCAAACTATTAAGGTGTTCCCTCGTATCACTCATTATTGAACTGTTGCTCTGCTGAGAATGTGTCGTCCAAACTATCAAGGTGTTACCCTGCTAGAGATGTGCTGGCCTGCTATCAAGGTGTTACCCTGCTAGAGATGTGCTGGCCTGCTATCAAGGTGTTACCCTGCTAGAGATGTGCTGGCCTGCTATCAAGGTATCATTCTTGTTATTGAGGTGTTGCTCTGAATGTGACGTCCTGCTAGCAATGTCATTGAAACTATAAAAAGTGTTACCCTGCCATCAATGTGCTGGCTGTTATCAAGATGTGTTTCTCTGCTATGACAGTGTAATCCAAACTATCAAGTCCTCACTATGGTATCAGATATTGGGGAGAGAAAAACGTTCAAGATGAATTTGAAGACACAATTTTAATAGTTTTCAAATATATACAGGTTACTGACCTACCAGCATTAAAAAGTATAAATTTATTATTGCAATGCAGCAATGCATTCTTCTGATCCACTTCTCCTGGTTCGTGCGCATCTTAGGACCACTCCTTCAGGTGTAATATTTGTAAGCATTCTGAGAAATGTTTCTCATCTCAATCAAAAAAGGTCTGCTATTTCAGAATTCCTTCAATCAGAAAAGGTATTCTATTTCCTCATCTCTCTTCCAATCAGAAAAAGATACTATTTCATCAACCCTCCTCCAATCAGAAAAGGTCTGCTATTCCTTCTTCCAGAAACCTTTTGTAGATGGCCATGAACTTGGCCACAAAAGCTTCTAAATGGTAGATGGCCTTCTGTCCCATCTGGAGACGATGTTCAAAATAGGCTGCTGATTGGACGACCTCTGCCTTCAGTTGTCCATCACAGTTCACGATCAGCTCTTCTAACAATCCCTACAATGAAGTCTTAATGTCCGTTATAATGTTAAATGTAACATATGATTAAGGCTCCTCAATGTCGAAATGTAGCAATATTTTGTAACTGATGTCCTATTCAAGATGAGGTGAATCATAAAACGTAAGACACTTTTCCCCCAACATTTCACTCTGGTCTCAGAAGATTCAAACGCTGCTTCCCGCAGTGGAAGAGAAGTGAGTAAGTATGATTCAACGTCGCTTAAACACTATTTCAGTCCTATCACGACGTTTGCTTCCTATTCCTTCTCACACCTGGAAACAACACGGGTAGGATTCCATTCCTTTTAACACATGGGACCCACGGGTGCAGTCCTAGTCCATTTCACACCCGGGAATCGAAGAGCATTTGGATGTGTACAAACAAATAGGAATAAGAGACAGAATTATGTTTTAACATCGCGTTCAGTAAGATTTCAGCTATATAGCATAGCAATAAACGATGACTCCACCTATGGATTGTTGGAGATGACTACACACATGTATATACGGAATAGGGGAAGAATAATCTGAGCTTACTAACATCAATCTCGGATAAAGTGTTGCCCCCTCTGAGCCTCACCTGTAAAATGCCTGGGTCGTCCGTTTTCATTTATCCCTATACTACAACATGTAGGCATGTTTTTAATCTGACAGGGATAACTGGCCTGATTAATCTGACAGGGATAACTGGCCTGATTAATCTGACAGGGATAACTGGCCTGATTAATCTGACAGGGATAACTGGCCTGATTAATCTGACAGGGATAACTGGCCTGATTAATCTGACAGGGATAACTGGCCTGATTAATCTGACAGGGATAACTGGCCTGATTAATCTGACAGGGATAACTGGCCTGATTAATCTGACAGGGATAACTGGCCTGATTAATCTGACAGGGATAACTGGCCTGATTAATCTGACAGGGATAACTGGCCTGATTTAACTGGTAAATATGCATCAAATTACCTACTATTTGAAGAGAGCATCATTATCCTTATCTTAATGAAATGAACTTCTAGACTGATAGGGGGAAACCCAGATTCATTCACATTGAGGTGCATCAATTCTACCTGAACGACTCCGGTTTCCAAATAAATACGTTAGATATACTCATGGGAAAATATCATGGGATATATCTGGTGAAATACAGCATGTTGATAACTCAAAAAATCAATCGCAGATCTCGATATATTAGGTACTTGTGAAAACCTTTCAGAATCTCACCTTCATGATGATATCTGGTGGAATACAGTGTGTTAATAACTCATACAATCGACCTCGGATCTCAAGTAACCTGGAATCGACAAAACAAGGTAATCACATTCAGATCAATAAACATTAGAAATACATAAATAATAAGTTTAGTGTGCGTATCAATGTTCAAAATAAATAATCGCACTGCCATATTTTGTACGGTTAAATCAAGAAGTTGAAATGCACCTGCTGTAAGTAATTATACAGAGTATACAGTGGAATATGCCACATCTTAATCCCAGAAGTACCACATATTACCGCATATTCATGCCAGGCGCGAGACTGAAGGGCAGGTTTATGCACATGCATTTTTTTATGAGAGCCAGCAATGCCGATGCTGACTTGCACTAAAATTATTATAACAACATTTATAGTGCAAATTTGTTGAACTGTTGAACCGGCACTTAGGCAAAATACCCTGGCGTTGCTGGCTCTCGTGAAAAAAAACTCATGTGCGTGAACCTGCCCTTCGGTCTCGCATCTGGAATGAATATGCGGTACTTCTGTGATTACAATGTGGCTTATTCTAACCTGTGCTCTTCCTTCTCTTAAATACATGAATTTATAGATAACTAGAGGCTAGCTATTACCTTCTAGGGCTCTGCTGTTGTACAATCAGGTTGGCAGTCTCTCTGAGATAAAGCTCCCAGTCAGGCTCAGTCACCGTCTGATCAGTGCTGAATGGATATCTGGAAAATATACATCAATAACATACACATTGATAAAAGAAAACCTCTGTTAAACAGGACAGGAGCATTACCATATATATATAATCTTTCTCAAGGGGAAGGCAGATGGAATCACTTTTTGTCGGGTTCCATTTTGGGGAAAAATATAAATCAAAATATTAATGTGATCGAATTACAGATGTTTTACAAACTGATTGGATCATACAGGAGGCATTTTCATAGATATCAGGCCAGTATTCAAATCGATAATTATGAAGAGCTCTAAATTGTGGCAAAAACATTCATCAGAAATACCCAATACTCAACCACAGTATGTGTATCTCCTAACCAATACTCAGCCACAGGATGTTCATCACCTGACCAAAACTCAGCCACAGTATGTGTATCTCCTAACCAATACTCAGCCTCAGGATTTTCATCACCTTAACCAATACTCAGCCACAATATGTGTATCTCCTAACAAATACTCAGCCTCGGGATGTTCATCACCTAACCAATACTCAGTCACAGGACGTTCATCACTAATAATCAACACTCAGTCAGGATACGTTCATCATTTAACCAATACTCGGCCATACAATGTTCATCACCTAACAAATACTCAGCCTCAGGATGTTCATCACCCAACCAATACTCAACCACAGTATGTGCATCTCCTAACCAATACTCAGTCACAGGATGTTTATCACTAATAATCAACACTCCGTCATAATACATTCATCATTTAACCAATATTCGGCCATACAATGTTCATCACCTAACAAACACTCAGCCTCAAGATGTTCATCACTCAACCAAAACTCAGCCACAGGATGTTCATGACATAACCAATACTCAGTCACAAATGTTCATCATCTAACCAATACTCAGTTATAGGATGTTCATCACCTAACCAATACTCAGTCCAGGCCTTGTGATTTGTACGGGCTCTGGCGAGTGATTAAAGCACACCTAAAATCGTGCGAGGTGTGTGGTTAGCACACCTAAAATGCACACCTGAAATAAATGTGTGCTGGCCGAGAATCCATCTCACAGCAAAGTTTCAGGATATCCAGGGGGAACTAATATTTACTGGTTTAGCTATGAAAGATATTGAGGTGATAATAAAATCAAGGAACACTGTTTTAAATTTCTTCTTTTTTTTTGTATTTAAAATTAACACAATCAGTTAATGAGCCAAAAGCTGAAAACAAGATTGGCAAAATAGAAATAAAACTCTGAAAAACCACAAATTGTCAAAAAAAACTGACTAGGACTGGCACATGGCAATTTTTACATCGTCATATTCATCATTCCAATCATTCAATCCATTCACTTGCCTTGAGAAATCTGGAATGTCTGAATCAGTTTCAATTTCCGAACACTCGCGAAGTCCATCGCTGAACTTACGTGTCTAACCAAGTTTGGCTTCAGCAGGTAACTAGTTTCGTTTTTGCCGTAACTGACGTCGGCCACTATTTGCCTCTATCTATACACTTTGTTTGGTTGATCGCTGTGTTTCTGTCACACTTTGCAAAAGGCCAGTACCACCTTATTGCCGGCATTGTTAAAAGCAATGCAAAGTTATCCCTCAGGCTCCTTTCCCACTGACACAGGGCTGTTTTTCTAATTTGTTTCCACGTTTTTAGGCCCGGTGTCAGTTGCCATTTCACCATTTCGTTTTCAATCAAGTTGGCCCTTGACACTTGTTTCAATGATAGCGATTGGCAGGCTGCCGTGAACGAGCCAATGAAAACGCTCGACAGATCAGCTTACATATAGACTCGGACTGGCACATGGCAATAGATAGATGATATAGAGCCCAGTTTTCGACAGCGTGTGTTGACGATCGGCGGATGGGGCTCAATCGTAAATTTTCAATCGGTAATGTTTAATTTTATGTTCAAATCTACGTGAATCCATTTAGATTCGCCCGAATGCCCTGTC
Source organism: Hanleya hanleyi (assembly GCA_036873755.1). Taxonomy (NCBI): domain Eukaryota; kingdom Metazoa; phylum Mollusca; class Polyplacophora; order Lepidopleurida; family Hanleyidae; genus Hanleya; species Hanleya hanleyi. The sequence continues at coordinate 8,542 of JAVTVY010005029.1, read as the reverse complement.
AGGAGAATCTTCACGGGAATGAATTCGCGGATTCGTGCCAAAATTTGACATAGCAAAATTTTGAAGGGGATCATAAAGTATAAGGCGCGCGTTCAAAACGCACCTCAGTGCCTCTTCAGGCGTGTTATGGTGCGCGTGCGCGATCGCGTGCCTCAAATCACAAGGCCTGCAGTCATCTGAAGTTCATCACCTCACCAATACTCACATGACACATGTTCATCACCTCACCAATACTCAGTTATAAATGAGTGAGTGAATATGATTTAACGTAGCTTTCAACACTATTTCAGTCATAGCACGATGCTGGTTTCTATACCTTTTCATACCCAGTGGTTCTCTCCGGGTACTCCGGCTTCCTCCAACCAAACTGACTGTCACCATATGAGTGAAACAAACTTGAGTGACATTAAGCCAAATCCCCCCCCCCCCCCTTCATTACAACATACACACATTAAAACTTTCACAGCAAACTGATTTATCTCAAATACTATAACGTCGATAAAAATTGGTTTCACTCTGAAATCTTCGTGGCATGGATCACACCTTGGGACTGGTGGGTTTTTTTTAAATGTTGCGAGTTAATCGTGTATGGCCGATTCTACATCGCCTGATCATGGCTTGATCGAAACGTTTCCAGTTGTTCAGATGAGTATAGCCTACAGCTTTTTTTAACTCATTAAGTTTATTATCCACAGCATCCCATAAAGATTGAAACAGCTTTCTCATATAAGAACAGATAGAGGTCTACTCATCCACAGATTAAGGTAAGTCACATGATGTTCACCTTACCAAAACTCAACATGTTCATGATTTATCCGATACTCAGTCACACGAAGTTCATAAACAAATCAATAGTCAGTCACAGGAGATTGATCAATCGATATTGAGTCAACCTCGGGCTACTGCAAATTTTCCTGTAATCAGAACATCTGCCTCAAATAAGTGTACATCTAATCTGCAACTTACTGTTGAACACGGCAAGCCTCACACATCAAGAGGGCTCTCCTCAAGTTCCTTACTGTTGAACACGGCAAGCCTCATACATGAAGAGCGCCCTCCTCAAGTTACCTACTGTTGAACACGGCATACCTACTGTTGAACACGGCAAGCCTCACACATGAAGAGGGCCCTCCTCAAGTTACCTTCTGTTGAACACGGCAAGCCTCACACATCAAGAGGGCCCTCCTCAAGTTACTTACTGTTGAACACGGCAAGCCTCACACATCAAGAGGGCCCTCCTCAAGTTACTTACTGTTGAACACGGCAAGCCTCACACATCAAGAGGGCCCTCAAGTTACTTACTGTTGAACACGGCAAGCCTCACACATCAAGAGGGCCCTCCTCAAGTTACTTACTGTTGAACACGGCAAGCCTCACACATCAAGAGGGCCCTCCTCAAGTTACCTTCTGTTGAACACGGCAAGCCTCACACATCAAGAGGGCCCTCCTCAAGTTACTTACTGTTGAACACGGCAAGCCTCACACATCAAGAGGGCCCTCCTCAAGTTACTTACTGTTGAACACGGCAAGCTTCACACATCAAGAGGGCCCTCCTCAAGTTACTTACTGTTGAACACGGCAAGCCTCACACATGAAGAGGGCCCTCCTCAAGTTACCTTCTGTTGAACACGGCAAGCCTCACACATCAAGAGGGCCCTCCTCAAGTTACTTACTGTTGAACACGGCAAGCCTCACACATCAAGAGGGCCCTCAAGTTACTTACTGTTGAACACGGCAAGCCTCACACATCAAGAGGGCCCTCCTCAAATTACTTACTGTTGAACACGGCAAGCCTCACACATCAAGAGGGCCCTCAAGTTACTTACTGTTGAACACGGCAAGCCTCACACATCAAGAGGGCCCTCCTCAAGTTACTTACTGTTGAACACGGCAAGCCTCACACATCAAGAGGGCCTCCTCAAGTTACCTTCTTGCTTGAACACGCAAGCTCACATGCAGGGCCCTCCTCAAGTTACTTACTGTTGAAACACGGCAAGCCTCACACATCAAGAGGGCCCCCCTCAAGTTACTTACTGTTGAACACGGCAAGCCTCACACATCAAGAGGGCCCTCCTCAAGTTACCTACTGTTGAACACGGCAAGCCTCACACATCAAGAGGGCCCTCCTCAAGTTACCTTCTGTTGAACACGGCAAGCCTCACACATCAAGAGGGCCCTCCTCAAGTTACCTTCTGTTGAACACGGCAAGCCTCACACATCAAGAGGGCCCTCCTCAAGTTACCTACTGTTGAACACGGCAAGCCTCACACATGAAGAGGGCCCTCCTCAAGTTACCTTCTGTTGAACACGGCAAGCCTCACACATGAAGAGGGCCCTCCTCAAGTTACCTTCTGTTGAACACGGCAAGCCTCACACATCAAGAGGGCCCTCCTCAAGTTACTTATTGTTGAACACGGCAAGCCTCACACATCAAGAGGGCCCTCCTCAAGTTACTTACTGTTGAACACGGCAAGCCTCACACATCAAGAGGGCCCTCAAGTTACTTACTGTTGAACACGGCAAGCCTCACACATCAAGAGGGCCCTCCTCAAGTTACTTACTGTTGAACACGGCAAGCCTCACACATCAAGAGGGCCCTCCTCAAGTTACGTACTGTTGAACACGGCAAGCCTCACACATCAAGAGGGCCCTCCTCAAGTTACTTACTGTTGAACACGGCAAGCCTCACACATCAAGAGGGCCCTCCTCAAGTTACCTTCTGTTGAACACGGCAAGCCTCACACATCAAGAGGGCCCTCCTCAAGTTACCTTCTGTTGAACACGGCAAGCCTCACACATCAAGAGGGCCCTCCTCAAGTTACTTACTGTTGAACACGGCAAGCCTCACACATCAAGAGGGCCCTCCTCAAGTTACTTACTGTTGAACACGGCAAGCCTCACACATCATCAACTGTTGAACACGGCAAGCTCACACATCAAGAGCCCCCTCAAGTTACTTACTGTTGAACACGGCAAGCCTCACACATCAAGAGGGCCCTCCTCAAGTTACTTACTGTTGAACACGGCAAGCCTCACACATCAAGAGGGCCCTCCTCAAGTTACCTTCTGTTGAACACGGCAAGCCTCACACATCAAGAGGGCCCTCCTCAAGTTACTTACTGTTGAACACGGCAAGCCTCACACATCAAGAGGGCCCTCCTCAAGTTACCTTCTGTTGAACACGGCAAGCCTCACACATCAAGAGGGCCCTCCTCAAGTTACTTACTGTTGAACACGGCAAGCCTCACACATCAAGAGGGCCCTCCTCAAGTTACCTTCTGTTGAACACGGCAAGCCTCACACATCAAGAGGGCCCTCCTCAAGTTACTTACTGTTGAACACGGCAAGCCTCACACATCAAGAGGGCCCTCCTCAAGTTACTTACTGTTGAACACGGCAAGCCTCACACATCAAGAGGGCCCTCCTCAAGTTACTTACTGTTGAACACGGCAAGCCTCACACATCAAGAGGGCCCTCCTCAAGTTACTTACTGTTGAACACGGCAAGCCTCACACATCAAGAGGGCCCTCCTCAAGTTACCTTCTGTTGAACACGGCAAGCCTCACACATCAAGAGGGCCCTCCTCAAGTTACCTTCTGTTGAACACGGCAAGCCTCACACATCAAGAGGGCCCTCCTCAAGTTACTTACTGTTGAACACGGCAAGCCTCACACATCAAGAGGGCCCTCCTCAAGTTACGATCACTCTTCACAGCAATTCTCTTGGCTAAATCAATAGGTAAAGTCAGACCCTCTCTCTTACATACAGACTGGAGAATTCCAGAAATCTGAAAGATGAATGAAAGATAAGTTAGTCAACCGTCATATTTAATCTTCACTGATCAGTACAAACAATGGTACAATGATCAGTACCGACATTGCTACAATGATCAGTACAGATAGTGGTACTATGAAGCTTACCACAGCTACAAGGACTGTAATTCAACACGGCCAATCATAAACAATTTTGTGTTTCCTGTAACTCTACTTAACCATATATTTTCTTAGTTAAAAAAAGGTATTGTCAGATCTGTTTTATTTCAGGTAGACTGTGAGGTCAGGTGGCCTGAACATGAAGCCAATCATATGGAAAGAGGTATATTGTGAGGTCAGGTGACCTAAATGTGCGGCCAATCATATGGAAACAGGTATATTGTGAGGTCAGGTGACCTAAATGTGCGGCCAATCATAGGGGAAGAGGTATATCGTCAGGTCGGGTAACCTGAACGTACAGCCAATCATAGAGGGAGAGGTATATTGTGGGGTCAGGTGACTTGAACGTACAGCCAATCATGGGGGAAGAGGTGGATCGTGAGGTCAGGTGATCTGCACAAGTTCTCACCTACCTCTTCAATGGAGGGAGCTGGGACACGCACCCCGAGACATCTACTGCGTACCGCAGCTATAACTTTACTGGTAGAGTTACAGCACAAGATCAGACGGCAAGTGGCCATATACTTCTCCATTGTGCGTCGTAAAGCATGCTGGGCATCTTTACTCAGACGGTCCACTTCTGTCAGTACCACCACTGCAAGAGGAATGGTTGTACATGTGTATGGAAACTAGGAACATGATAAAGTAATAGCAAGATTAAACACAGTCGTAACCGTTTCACCGACCTTTCCCCGTTTAAAAATGTACACATAGCTTATATAAAGCCAAACCCAGAGATAGATCGGTGAAAGGGTTAATGCACAAATTATTGGAATAATACGGTAATGATTTCAGATCATTGCTTATTTATCTCTGTTGAAACTGAAGGATCAAACAGTATTAGGTGGTGGTCACAGTTTGGAGATGGTGAAAACAGACTGGAACGCTCCATAAAAGAAGTGACAAATAGCAGTCTCACATGACCTACCATAGGGTCCGACTGCCTGGGAAGTCATGGAAAACCGACAAGTATGTTTCGTAAGTATGAAACTAGTGAGCTAAATGAAGTATATAAAAGAAAAGAAATGCACATTGGTCCAAATTCAGCACATTTTTGTCACAGAATTGAAACCAGTAATACAGCCTACAGGATAACCAGTAATACAGCCTACAGGATAACCAGTAATACAGCCTACGGGATAACCAGTAATACAGCCTACGGGATAACCAGTAATACAGCCTACAGGATAACCAGTAATACAGCCTACAGGATAACCAGTAATACAGCCTACAGGATCAAATGTTTTCATATCTCTGACTGGCATTCTGGTCCTCTCAAAACCTCTGTGTATGGACTAAATTGATCTCGCCAGCCAGATTTCTATGGCACTGCACTGTAACCAAAAAGATGCATATTATATCTCAATTTAGTCATAGATATATCCCGAGTCATTTTGATACCTGTTAAGGGTACGGGCACCCAAACTTTACAGCCAATTTTAATCCTTTTTACATACAAATACGCCCCAAAAAAGGCAAAAAAGGCGAGAAAGGCTGCCCCCAAATAAACTCTGGATATGACCCTGTTAGTGGTGAATTAATAGTGTAACTAAAGACTAGGAGTAATAGTCACAATTAACTATGACAAGATTGATGGTACATCTGATCTCTGCCCAAGCAGGACAATAGGGATTCTGTACACAGACATTTTTGTAGGGTGAAGATTTCCTACCTTTGAAGTCTTTCTGTGAGGAAGAATCTAACTGATTGACCTGGGCCACATTCTTGATTAGTTCCTGTATGACCACTCTATCTTGAAACCCCGCATCGCTACAGAAAGAGAATTGAAACAGATTATATGAAGTTAATCAGATTCACCAAGTATTGTGTGAACTGTATCAAAAGTGTAGTCGGGTTGTGTTGACAAGATTATATAATTTAATCTACGTAGAGTATTTTGAAGTGTAAAGGTCAATAACTCAGGATGGAAAAATCCTCTGTCAACGGGAAGAGCACATGCGCTTCTCCAAACTGTGCTGATAACATTTAACAAGTATCGTGTCAACTGTATCAAAAGTGTAGGAAGAGTTGCATTGACAAGAGGATATATTTTAATCTACAGTATATTGAACTGTAAAGGGCAATAACTCGGGAAAGAAAAATCTTCCATCAATGGAAAGAACACATGCGCATCTCCAGACTATACCGATAGCATCCACCAAGTACGGTAATTTCCCTAATAATCCACGATGCAGTGATGAAACTCGCAACTCCAAAAATTGGCTACTTTCGAATTATTTGTCGCGCTAATTCCAGAAAAACGCTTATGTTCGAATTAAATGTTACGCTGATTTTCACGGAAGATCCAAAATGGCGGACCGCTTCACCGGGATCGTTGTGATCTTGATAACCGTGCATTATGTTTGATATCTCTATCATAGTTCATTTAAAAGACTCTGGGACCCAGGGCTCACAAAACCCAGTCGACAACTCGCCAACAGGCGACTAAAAAATGACAACTGGCAACTGAATTGTTCAGTTACTTGCCCAATGTGTCGATATAAATCGCCAGAGTGGCGAGTGAATTTTTGTTACATGAAGTATTTAGTCGCCAAAGTAATTTTGTGTTTTAATAGTTTATCAGGCAGCGAAATCCGAGCAGGCCGAAAATGTACAGGAAATAATGACAGAGAATAATGCCGACGAAAAACAGACATGGGAAAATCCTAGTCTATTTACAGACCGCATGTGGTCTGATGTAATATCTGGGATACCTCACCTAATTATATTTTGACTGGGCACGTGAAACCATGTGCAGGCTGGCATGGACGAGTCTATTTTGCGTGACACAATAAGATCATGTGCTCTCCCCAGAAAAGGTAATTTGCGACCCGCTGACTGTTCTCAGCCAATGAAATCATCATAGTAAAACTTAACGTAAACAAATAAACTTGGCGGGAATTTGCAAGGTCAAGAGTTGAAACGGCTTGTCCCATTCCAGTGCAAAGAGGTGATACGCCTAAAAGCATGACATGTGCGTTTTGACTTAAGTGTCGCTTCTAAAACAATTGTAGTCAAGTTACACCAGCTCAGTAATTTGGTTAAAAGTTTGCAGAGAAGTGGTTGGAACTTTCGTTTCATCTGACCGACTTTTCATTCTGGCCATTTCGGATTTGCGTAATCGACACACCAACGATCGTTTCGTTCATGCAGACTGTCGAGACGAGGGTACTCTGCATACATTTTTTTTGTTTCTCTCTTTTCTTTTTTCAAACTAACAATGGATTATCATGTTGTTGGAAACAAGTCCGTCATTTTATTACATGGAAACGTTGTTCTGGATTGACGAGTGAATAAAACACCAACATCAATGTCTATTGACATCTCCCCGTAGCTCAAATGAAATACTCAACTGATCCCATGCTGCAGTCAAAATGTATGAGGCACATTATATGGAGGTCTGAAGAAATGAAATAATGGCTCCCTCGAAAAAGCAGTTGTTTACATACTAACTTACGCCGAAGCCCTGACAGGGACAAACAGAGGGAAACATTGATATCTTTGTCCTACCATATCATCTGTTTATTAAAGAAAATGAGACATATAATAAAAAATAAGAAGAAAAAAATTCACTTGACTTTCAGCGGCACGAAATCCGCGACGAAAACGGGAGTGTTCGAATTTTTAATATAAAAAAAAACACGCCAAAATACCGGTAATGCGGAAATATGGGATGATGTAAAATTTGGGAATGGATCTTTGTACCAAATGCATTGCTGTTAGTAAACGACAGATTTTCATTCGCAATACGCACAAGTAATTGGGACATCATTTAAGTTAAGTCTATTTAATAAATCCAAATTTACCATGTGTTATATATATGATAATCTACCCTTATGTCGAACGACGATAAATACGGAATGGAATTACTGCAACACACACTAATAAAACTGTTCCTGTGTGCTCATAAATCAAACCGCCTGCTATCAGTATAGATCCGCAATACGATATAAAGGGAAATCACTATATTGAGAGGAATGCTTATTGCAACAAAATTATAATGTTCGAACAATATTGCAATGATTACTAATGACACTGACGAATTTTATTAACGTCAAAAACATTATTTCAGAAACTTATAAACAGGCTATACCACCAAGAGCTCAAGTTTCTCAAATTTGGGGATATATATCGCATTCTGATAGCAAAATACGAGAATAGCGTGCAAGATCTGTGGCGTTGGGTTTCGTAACTTGTGTCTAATTCCACTTAATCCAGGGCTAAGGGTCATATGAACACATGTACATCAAGATCCTCATGTTGTTCATATGAACATGCCACAATCAAAGCGTGACTGTGATACATCATTCGCTGTATAACTTTACAACGAAAATCATATGAAGATATTTTTTGTCATTTTAGAAAGTGATCGTATAACAATATTTTAGTTATTTTGGGATTACACTTTCTTAGTATAGCACGTATTCTGGTGTAGAAAATTGGTCGCGTCCCATGCAGGATTCCAACCAGCGACCCACAGAGTCGGGCACATAATCGCCAGCACTATGTGTCGGCGATCTAAGCCACTCGTCCAACGGACCTCTCACAAATATAGGGGGTAACAGACAGGTAGTCTTGAAAGCGAACATACAGCCCCCCTCTGATGACCG